>CAJHQP010004828.1:0-51406 GCA_905132765.1 Moricandia arvensis | reverse complement strand
CCATATTGCATCTCTACTTCTTGAAAATGAATATTTCCTTAACTGATTGTTTGCCAACCTATATATATATATATATTCACCTAACTTAATCATTAAGAATAAAAAAATATATTGTGTGTCATTGCTCTACGTGGATTCGATCCTTAAGTACTACACCTAATCTCTTTTGGCAAGAGTACTATTTGTGTGTTAAAGACTAGGGTTAATTTGATAGTGATTTGTATAGGATATTTATACCCTACTAGAACAATTAAAACACCCACGTCAGAGTGCCCCTCATCTTGTCCATCAAGATCCATACTTTCAGATGTGTCAGTATAATGTTCCGAAATTGTTCTGGTTGGATGCACAATCAGAGTTGCAGTGACGCTTGGTAGTCGAAACCGGCTTCCTCATTTGTCGATCGATGCACAGATTGCACTGTCGGGCGATCCCTCTATCACTAGGTCGATCAACTTTCTCATGTAGGTGTTGATCGATGTTAGTCGATTCAAAAAAAGCCATTGATGCTGCAGGATTCGCTATCGATCTATGCTCTTTGGCTGGTGTCAATCGGCACCACTGTGATGCGCCCATGGAGAGAAAAAATGCAAAACCAGTTGATCCATCCACTCTCAAGATGGTTGAACTACCATCTTGTGGACAATCAACTGATCACTTGGGTGATCTAATGAAGATAGAGGATGAAGGAGACAATACACCGGAATCAACGGACGAGCTGGACGAGGAGGAGTGATGCAATTCAACAACGGCCAAGGAGTGGCTGAGCTCAAAAGCGGACGACCTAGAGGTGTTGATGGCGCAATGGGAAGCATTTTATTGCCAAAATATGACTAAGGCACGAAGTAGGCTTGACAACAATTGTGAGAACCAAGCCCAAGGGAGTGTTGGTCGAGACTGAGCGCATTCGACCCAGGAGGAGCCCACGGATACAACTTGTGATCCACTTACCTTCTCGACTGGGCCAACAACAAGATCAAAGACCAAAGCCCAATTTGAAGCTGCTCTGAAGACAATGATCTATCTTGTGCAAGCCAAGGAGAAGATAAGCACTAATCTTCACGAGGGATCTAGGATATGGATAAATCCATTGGTTGCTGAAGAAGATCACGTGTGATCGAAATCAATTCCCATGTAATCTAGGATTTTAAACCAAAAGCAAGTAGGATTAGAATATATCTTAGGGGGTTTTCGTAGCTTAGAACTTTATTTAAAGCTTGTAGACGGCTGAAAGCACAACACAACACTTTTCAATAAAAAGCTTTTAAGCCACAAATCATCTAAGTTACTATCTTCTTTGTTCAGAGCCTGAGCATCGAGCCTCACCTAGGCGAAATAGATTTCCAACATGAAGGACTTCAAACACCAACGAGATCAACTCAGTTTGAAGGAAGCCATAGCAACTTTAAGCCGATCCAAAGCTTGAAGCCAAGATCATCTTCCAAATCAGAGTGCTAGTAGCTTCGGACAACCCATCATCCATCCCTTCAAGTGATCCATGAGCAAACGCCTAACAAAGTGGTATCACAGCCACTTGAAGGTTTAAGTATCGATTGTTTTATTCTTGTTTCATTCATTCATCAAACACTCATCTTCTCTATCTATCTTGTGTAAAGTCAAACCGGGCCAACCTTGAATCAAAAAATAAAACAAAAGAGATCAGAAGATCCAAATCAAAACAAAACAAACAAAACAAAACAAAAACAAAGCTTAGGACAAATCCAGCTAGGTGGTTAAAGCGGTTTGACAAAGAAAATCTTGCAATCTGTCAATCTTCTTCTTCACGTTAGGGCTTGGTTTCTATATCTTAGGTGATTGACACTTTGCTCTTAACTGAACTTGTAAGGACATCCAAGACGATTGTGGCTTTTCAAACTGAGTGAGAGAGAGATTTTTAACTTGTCTTGTAAGCTAACTATTTCAGGTTACCATGGCAGAAGAGAGGGACTAAGAAGCTGGAGATCTACCAGCCATTCCCACGGTTGGCCTTAATCAGCTTCAATTGGAAGCTGTTGTTGTTAGTATAACTAGAAATCTCCGAGGGCATGCTGTACAAATCTATGCTAACATCTTACCTCAACCTGAAGTTAATGTGAATGCAGGTAGGGCTGAAGGAGCAGTAGGAGTTGCAGATAGAGTACATATCCGGGCCAGGAAGAGGACCACGGAATGAGGAAGAGGTCAAACAAGCAGAATTCTTGGATGGTAGTGATGGTGGATCACACGCTGGCAGACACAACCGACCTCATAACCAAAGCCTGAAAGCTGAGGACAACCTTGGAAGCCTTAAAACTCCCGATTCCACCTTTCCATGGGAAGAATGACCCTGATGCTTACTTAGAATGGGAGAAGAAGCTGGAACTAGTGTTCAACTGTCAGCACTACGCGGAGGAGAAGAAGGTTCGCTTGGCAGCCACTGAGTTTTGTGGCTATGCTATCAACTGGTGGGAGCAGCTGGATTCCAACCGAAGGCGCAATGGAGAGCCACAAATCACTTCCTGGTTTGAGATGAAAACAATCATGAGAAGGAGATTCGTACCTAGTCACTATGTACGAGGTCTTCATCAAAAACTAAGGCGGTTAACCCAAGGAACCAAAGGGGTAAAAGACTACTACCAAGAGATGGAGACTCTCATGATGAAAGCAGAGATTGATGAGGACATGGAAGCTACCATGGCCTGTTTTCAAGGAAATCTAAACAGAGAATGCTCAAATGGATGAGTTGCTAAACAAATGCATTTTGATAGAGCAACAACTTAAGAAAAAAAGCTGATGAGGACGAGAGAGCTGATGGAGATGTTGTCTATGAGGACGAGAAAGCTGATGAGGATTCAGAGGAGGATGAATCAGTAGAGTATCCAGCTCAAGGGGAGATCTTGGTCACAAGGTGTGCCTTACAAACTCAACCTAAGGCAGTAGACCAAGAGCAAAGGGAAAAATTGTTCCGCACATGTTGCCTGGTTCATAACTGAGTGTGTAGCCTCATTGTTGATGGAGGGAGTTTCACAAATGTGGCAAGTGAGGCCTTGGTCAAGAAGCTGAACCTCAAGGTCCAAGAACACACAAAGCCATACAATCTCCAGTGGCTTAATGAGGAGGTTGACATGTGAGTACTCAAGCAAGTCAAAGTACCAATTACTATTGGGAAATACCACGATGATGTTGTTTGTGATGTCCTACCCATGGATGCTAGTCACATCCTGCTTGAATGACCATGGTAATTCGACAAGAGAGTCGTCCATGATGGCTTTACCAATCGTCACTCCTTTACACATTGAGAGAAGCAGATCACTTTGGTACCTCTATCCCCAACAGAGGTACACCAAGACCAGATTCACCCCAAGAAAAGGAGAGAAGAGGACCGTGCCAAAACTCAGGTAAAGAACTCTTGTCATTATGGCTACTTGAAGTGACATTAAGAAATCTTTGTTTGATCAACAAGTTATGATCCTAGTGATCTACAAGGAGCTGTTGGCTTCATCCACTAACCTTGATCCGGTTATTCCGAGAGCTATTGAGTTACTTTGCAGGAGTTCCAAGATGTGTTTCCTGAAGATAATCCCATATGTTTGCCACCTATCAGAGGGATTGAGCATTAGATTGATTTCGTGACAGGAGCCACACTTCCCAATCGACCAACTTACAGGACCAACCCTATAGAGACCAAGGAACTACAGAAGCAAGTAAATGAGCTCATAGAGAAGGGACATATTCGAGAGAGGATGAGCCCTTCTGATGTCCATGTCCTACTAGTGCCCTAAAAGTATGGTAGTTGGAGGATGTGTGTAGATTGTAGGGCAATCAACAACATCACCATTAAGTATAGGCATCCTATCCCACTATTAGATGACATGCTAGACGAGCTACATGGTTCGTGTGTGTTCTCTAAAATAGATTTGAAAAGTGTGTACCATCAGATTAGGATGAAAGAGGGAGATGAGTGGAAAACGGCCTTTAAAACAAAACTAGGATTGTATGAGTGGCTGGTAATGCCTTTTGGCTTAACCAATGCTCTTAGTAAGTTTATGAGGTTGATGAATCATGTTCTTAGACCATACATTGTAAGATTTGTGATCGTGTACTTTGATGACATATTAGTATATAGCAAGACCATGACAAAACATAAAGAATACTTGAGAAAGGTTGTAGAAGTACTTAGGAAGGAAACATTGTTTGCTAACCACATAAAGTGTTCATTTGGAACTGATAGGATTGTCTTCTTAGGCATTTTTGTATCAGCACAAGGAGTGCAAGTTGATGAAGAAATATCAAGGCCATTCGAGACTGGCCAACCCCTAAAACTATTGGAGAGGTCAGAAGCTTTCATGGGCTTCATGGGTTCTACCGACGGTTTGTGAAGGATTTCGGCTCTATAGCTGACCCCTTAACTGAGGTAATAAAAAGAGTGTGGGATTCACCTCGGGGCGTAGCAAGAACAAGCATTCCAAGTGCTTAAAGGTAAAGTTGTCTAATTCTCCATTGTTGATGCTTCCTGACTTTCGTAAAACATTTGAGATTGAATGTGAGGCATCTTGAGTGGGAGTTGGAGCTTTTTTGATGCAGGAGAAAAGGCTCATTGCCTATTTCAGTGAGAAACTAGTAGGAGCAATCTTAAACTATCCCACATACGACAAGGAACTCTATGCCCTAGTAAGAGCACTTCAAACTTGGCAGCACTACCTTTGGCCAAAGGAGTTTGTGATCCATACTGATCACCAGTCCCTTATACATTTAAAGGGACAACAAAAACTGAACAAACGACATGCAAGGTGGGTTGAATTAATTAAGACCTTTCCTTTTGTTATCCAAAACAAGCAATGTAAGGAGAATGTGGTTGCTGATGCACTCTCCAGAAGGTATACTCTACTTCCTTCTCTGGAAACTACGCTATTGGGGTTTGAACACTTGAAGTCTTGTTATCAAAATTACCCTTTTTGGGGTCAAAATCGGTTACGACGAAATCAACGTCTCAAACATACCGGGAGAGTACGATCTTTGTGTAATAAAGGGATAATGCCTCGAGAAAAGAGAAAAAGCATCCCTAGACAGCAATACGATGAAACGACTAGAAGACTCGATCATCTAACTCCCTGGACAAAAAAAGATGGCCGAGCAAAACGTCCAGCTTATCGAACGGGCATATCAATCCACATGGGCTGACCAACTCGCCATACGGGCGAGTTGGACAGAAAGAACCGTCCAACTGGCCCGTATGGGGAGTTGGCCAGGCCTGTTTTTCCATCTATTTGAAATTCTCGGAACGACCAACTTGCCCGTATGGCGAGTTGGATGGCAAGGACCGACCAACTCGCCCGTATGGAGAGATGGACGGAAAGGACTGACAAACTCGCCCGTATGAGGAGTTGGACGGCAAGGACCGACCAACTCGCATGTATGGCGAGTTGGACGGCACAGACCGACTAACTCGCCCGTATGGCGAGTTGGGTGACACGAGCAATCCAACTCGCTCATTCAGCAAGTCCGATCAATCAATCCATTTTCACCTCTTCCCCGTTAACTCCCTCTCTTGACACTTGATCGAACTTATCTTTGTTTTGTCTCGATCAGGGTTGACATTGGAACTTTATCGAAAGAACTCGTTTTCTCGACAAAGGATCGGGTAAATCGTATGAGACGGTAACGGTTAAATAAACACTTAGAATCATACGCTCCATACAAAAGATCCTAAATCTCGATCGACTTCTTTTTAGCAATATTATTTCAATTAAATCGTAGAAATGCCTATTTCTAAAAACGGTCCGATGAGGTCTAAAGCTCGGCCAAAGGCCTAGTCGCGATTTTATCCGGAGTCAAGCCCAAACTTTGCGACGTTTTATCTTTTATTTGGCAATAAGAGATAAATGTTAAGTACAGAAGATAAATGTCAAAGATCGGACGATAAATGTTAAGTTTCCGAAGATAAGCATGAAGATCGAAGGAGAAAAGGAATATGTCCATGAAGCAATAACTTCGACCAAGGGCGGAATAGGAAAGAGAAAACCGCCTCTAGAGGAGTATATAAGGACTTCAAGGGTGATGATGCAGAGGACACAAGAAAATCTCCACTCAGAGGAAACATAGCTTAGCACTTAGAATATTTAGGAAACTTTCCGTTTTTGTTATTCGAGTTGCGACTCAACTAGGGTTTTGCAGTTTTAGATTATTAGAACTAGGGATCTCGCCGACAGCTCTCATAGCCAAGGCTTCTATCATGTTGTAAATGCTCATACGCACATTCAGAATAAGACATCTGTTTGCTCTCTTTTCGATTCGTGCCTTGCTTTTTCATTATTTACTTTGTAATCTGACTGATTGACGTTTGGTTTAGCAGATATTCGGGACCTCTGGGAAACTAGGGTTTACCTTGCGTTCCTAATTTAATGGAAATCGACAGTGCGAATCTTGGTTCCAACAGTTTGGCCCTAGAAGGAGGCGGGGTACAGATCAATTTAACTCTCAGCCATCAACGCTCAGTCAAACCATGTCAGATCTCAACAACCAACAGACTGGTGACAATAACATTGTCGACAGAAACGTTGAAAACACCCCAGCAACGAACGTCACTGCGGTCAACGCCGACGCAAATACCGCAGCGTTCGAGGAGGTTAAGAAGGTGTTCTGGACTTTGAGAAGAACTCTACAAAACAGGATAAGGTCATGAACTCCCTCGCTAAACAGGTTGAAAGCCTCACAGCGAGGAACATGGCCATCTTTCCATGTGGAACAACCCAAATACGCCAAAGAGGACTCAACTTTGAAACGCCTTTGGACCGGTCCGACAACAGGCAAGGCAAACCATCTGAACAAATACCTTACGAGGTAACTCCCGCGCCGACATGGAAAAATCCGGGAGACCTTCCTCCTGTCGAGGAAGATAAAGAAGGAGGATAAGTCGAACGCGTCAATGTGGAATCCAGAAGTCAGTCCAAACCTACGGACGAAGACGCAGACATACATCCATGCCGCACAAGGGGTCGAGCAACTCGGGACGAGTCCCAGCTTGACAATCATATGAATGAAGAAAGAAGAAGCTATCTTCTGGAAACAACAGGAAGAACTGGCCGAGGAGCAAACTCAGAGCACTCGCAGCAAACGCCGACGAAGTCGGAAATATGCTAGCAAGATTTCCAAAATCCGCGATCTCCGGGATGATCTCATGAAAACGGTGGCCGAAGTCAGGGCGGTGAAGTCCCATATCCACCACGCTACGAGCTTTGCACCAGAGATCGATCTGCTGCTCGAAGAAGCTCGTAAAACCCCATTTACTACTCGTATCACCAAAACTAGGGTTTTGGATCCCGAGAAGGTCAACGTGATGTCATACGACGAAACTACTGATCCTAAGGCTCACCTACATGCTTTTCAGGTCGCGATGGGTAGAGCCAGATTCAAAGAAAACGAGAGGAACGCTGGCGAATGTCGTATCTTCGTAGAATACCTCCGTAGTGCAGCTCTAGAATGGTTCTCTCGCCTCAGGCGAAACTCCATCAGAAGCTTCCACCCGCTCGCCATGGAATTCCTTAAATAATACTCGATGTTCATAGATCGAGAAACCTTCAACATAAATATTTGGAGCTTGTCCCAGGGAGAGGAAGAAACTCTCCGCGACTTTATAAAACGTTTCAAAACCGTCATGGTTAGAGTCAGCGGGATAAGCGATACAGTCGCGATAGATGCGCTTCGAAAAACACCCTGGTTCAAGTCAAAGTTCGGGCAGTGGGTAACTTTGGAGAAGTCGCGTACAATCCAAGACGCGCTTCAAAAAGCCACAAATTACATTATCATCGAAGAAGAAATGAGGGTCTTGGCCCAGAAATGGAAGCCAACGAAGAATGCATCAAAGGATCAAGGATCAGATCAGAAGTCAAAAAAGAAAAACTCTCGCAACGACATAAGCGTTCAACGCGAAGAGGAAGAAACGCAGGGAGTTCATAGCTACGCTATTAAGTCAATATCAGAGCAATGACGGACGACGGGTAATATGTGGACCCAAAATCCGAATTACGACAAAAATGCCTTCTGCGACTTTCACCAAATGCGCAGACAATCGACCATCAATTGCAAAGTTCTCGGCACGAGATTGACCGCAAAACTGCTCTCCGGAGAACTCTCAGAAGTTTTCACTGTGAAAGATCTCATCTGCGACTCAGATCGTCCTCCGAAAAACCACAGAACTCCTGAAACGGAGAAACCTTCCTAAGGGGACCAATCAGGAGAAAACGTGGAAGAAGGCAAGACGATAATGACAACGAAAGCAGCCGTCGCAGGGTAAACATGATCATCGGCGGGTCACAATTCTGCAGCGATACCATCTTGGCCATCAAAGCTTATCAGCGCAAAGCCGAGACAAGTGCAAATTCGACGACCTGGCCCGCGATCAACGACACTCCGACAGGAGAAATCACTTTCAACAAAGAAGAAGCAAGATGAATCGACCAGCCACACTGCGATTAACTCGTAATCGATCTTGTAATAAGAGATCTCGAGGTCACTAGGGTTTTCATCGATATCGACAGCACCGTTAATGTCATCTTTCGCGACCCTCTAAAGCGGATGAAGATCGAGTTAGGCGAATTTTACCATCTCTGAAGCCGCTAACCGGTTTCTCTGGCAAAACATCGATGACCCTCGGATCTATCAAGTTACCCATTGCGGCGAAAGAAGTCACCAAGATCGTCGATTTTGAAGTCGTCGACCACCCATCCATCTACAACGTCATCATGGGCACGCCTTGACTGAACGCCATAAAGGCAGTCCAATCAATTTACCTCTTAGGCATTAAGTTCCCAACTCACAATGGGATTTCCGTAATTTGGGGCTGCCAGAAGCAGTCGAGACGCTGCTTCCTGGCCGAGCACAAGCTAAGAAAATCACGAACACCGCAACGACAAAGGCCAACGCCCGAAGATATCCCAGGCATCAGCCGAAAGTACTTCAGGCAAAGACGACCCAGAACCGTCGATCCTAGCAATGGCCAGCGAACAACCAGTTCCAGCGCACAATGCGTCCATCCCATCAAAAAGGACAAGTATGACGGAAGACGTCGACTCAGCAACTGACCCAATAGACACAAACACGACGGCCGAGTAAACAGACTCGGCCCAAATAAACATAGCTTTGAGATGGCTTGATCCTCAAAAGAGGTACGTAGGCAGCTCGCCAAAAAACGAGTTCAGCTATCCCCCTCTCTAAAAAAGGGGGGAAGGGGTACATATACGAACACTCGTATATTCCCACATTCAGAAATAAAATTTTCGATGCATTGTACTCGATATTTTCAATAAAGACTTCTTTATAAATTCGTAAATTGACCTATCATCCGAAAAGAAAGACTATGCTATACATCCATACACGAGCAGAACAATTATCGCACCATCCTGGAAACGGAAACTCGCAAAAAATTATTCTACCTCAAAACGGATCAACTCAACACCATCTCCTCTTGGTCAAGTCATCCACTCCCGACCAAAGCACGAGATCCTGGTTCCCTACGCTCAAAGCATTACCTACACAAAGTGAGTTTTTGAAAAAATAGGCGAGACATGTCGTCTGAATTATCGAGAATACACCCCAGAGAAATCGCGAGTACAAAAATACTTGGCGATTGGCCCCGCCGAGCACTTTAGCCGTCTTAAACAAAAGCACCCAGGTCCGTATTAAGGACATATCCTCTCACATCCGACTAGGATAAACATCGTACTATAAAAGAAATCCGAAATTTTGGTCCGCATTTTCGGGAGACTTGAAAAGTGTCCTCAAAGAGATGCTCGAATCCGACCAGACAAGTCATATTGTCTGAGAACCTATCACGGACTTTAAATTGGAATGGGGTCATGTTAAATTGAAAACAGGCAGAACAAAAGCCGATTAGTCATCACAAAACCTTAACCCAAAAGTAAACCTAGGTCTTTCCCCTAAACCCAGCACACTGGTCTCTAACGTCTCAAGGCATGATATCAAAATATACGAGATACTAAAAGCATGTCTCTTGAACATCTCGCACAAACAACGAATACGATGATCCGCAAAAAAAGGAGGAAGTCGAGATGAAAACTCGAGTTTTCTCCCTACACCAAAACAAATCACAAACCTCTTTAAGAAAACACCCACTTATCATAACATACAATGTTCACATAAGAGTTAATAAAATGTAGGGATTCAAGGCCACACCCAGAGAATCCCGCTACATACGCCCACATTCGGCCGACAAACGAACAAAACAGAAAAGTGCAATTATATAAAAGAGAAGCATTCTCAAATCGGTCAAGATCTCGCAATTATTCATCAAAATCAGAACACCCGGTCATCGTCTACCGACCGAATAAATGTTGACCTCCAGAGGAGGCGTTGGCTGGTTTACCTCTCCCGTCTCATCGGCATTACCCACCTGGGTCTCCACCGTTTTGGGAGAAACAGGAATCGGGTCACACTGTTCCCAAATCCTCTCTTCTATCTGAGGAATCGCGAAGTCTTCGTCCCTCTCGTTCATTCGCCTGGTCTGCCTCGCATATTCGGCACCAAACGAATAATCAGGAGCCTGCGTGAGGTATAGCCCGCCCACGGCACCGCGGCACTCGCGATAATCCCCAAAGTCCTTGTAGCCCTTTGTAAGCTCCTCGAACTTATAAAAGAACTTTTCACGACGGGTTTTCATGACCTCTGCCATTTATCTCTTCCCTCGCCTATAGGCACAACGAACCTCCGTCGCGACCGATCCCCTCTCACGATGGGAACTTTCCAGATCATCTCTCAAACGAGAAATCTCATTATTGGCTGTTTCAGCCCTAAACTGAGACATGCGTGTCTCTTGACAGCTCTCGTCAAGAGCTCGGTTCATCATAAGGAGACCCTGCGAAATAACTCAACATCAAAAATAATCTTCCCTCGAAAACGGACAGTAAGAGCTTACCGCATTGACCATCCGTGATTCTTGGGCAAACTCTGGAGCCTCGTTAGATCCAGTGGCACCCGAAGGATAATCAAAACCAAGCAGCTCATCGAGATCATCCCGTTTGCCACTACTTCCGCCTACCTTACTATTCAAGAAATCCCTTAGTATATTATCGGAGGAGCACCGCACGTGAACCACTTTGTCCTCGACAACGATGTGTTTGTCCTTCCGATTATTCGGTCTTTCTTCTCTCGTGCGATCTGTGCACGGAACAAATCCTTCCATGGACGCCTCCGATCCTTCCTCAACCAGTAGATCTGGCCGGTACCGAGAATGGTGGAGAGCAACAAATCCTTTTTGGACTAAACGTTGCCCAAAAACACGAGCGTCTGCAAAGCAAGTCTCGGATGGTAACCAGACAGTCCAGACTCGGAGGAAAAGGATTGGTCTCTGGAAATGAAAACATAACACATTAGAAACCAAACTTTTCCGAAACTAAAGGAAAGGAGAAGAGAAAAAGGGGATACATTTGGCCAAGGATACCTTTTCGACCCCATCTGGTCCTAAAGACGGGGAGGCCGCTTGCTTCAACTGACACAGCATCAACACGCACGAAAAAGAACTTCCTCCATTCGTGATAGTTTGACACGAATTTGCTTATGATTGTCATCCCCCACCGGGGCCTCAACTGAATAATGGACAACTTCCCGATTGGTTGAAGAAAAGCGTCGAGATGGTTGGCGTCAAGCTCAAAACTCAGCACGAGGATCTCGACACTATGCTGAAGACTGCATGGGTTTACTTGACTAATCAATATTTTGTAACGATCGAGAAGTTGTGCTATGGCCTTGGGAATAGGAAACCACAAATGACATTGCGTCAAGTACACCTCGCAACACATAAAATAACCCTCGGGCGGGGACTCAGCAACCTCTCCAGCCTCTGAAAGACAAAACTCAACCGATTGGGGAACTCGACAATGGTTATGGATGGTCAAGCCCATTCAGACATGTTTTGCTTGGACAACCCTCAACGGGGTTGGCTTGAAACCGAGGCAAGGCCCACATACCAGGTTTGGGGGTTTCATGTCTCCCTGGCCGCCCACTCGGCTTCTTCAGGATCGATCGAGTGAGCCAAGAATTCCATTTTTGGCACATCATCGTTGCATTGCGAGCTGGAACCATTTGGGACTGAAAGGTCTTCACGAGACTTTGAGGAAAACTTTCTTCTTGAAGACATAACTTTCTTTTTTTATCAAAAGAATGAAAGAGAAGAGAAAATCTTTTGATTCTTAAAAGAGTTTGTGAAAATGTGAAGAATCCGTGAAACCACTCCGCATACTTATAGAAGAAAGGATTCACTATTTCACCTCCAGGCTTTGGACGTCAGATTCCGCCTAATTCATCCAATATGCTTAAAAATGCTAGCAAGAACATCACAGTTCTAACGAGTTGGGGGCTAATTGTTGGGGTCAAAATCGGTTACGACGAAATCAACGTCTGAAACATATCAGAAAAGTACGCTCTTTGTGTAAGAAAGAGATAATGCCTCGAAAAAGGGAAAAAACATCCCCGGACGGCAATACGACGAAACAACTAGAAGACTCGATCATCTAACTCCCCGGACGGAGAAAGATGGCCGCGCAAGACGTCCAGCTTGTCGAACAGGAAAATCAATCCGCATGGGCCGACCAAATCGCCATACGGGCGAGTTGGACGGCAAGGACCGCCCAACTCGCCTGTATGGCGAGTTGGACAGCACGGACCAACCAACTCGCCCGTATGGCGAGTTGGACAACCCCAACTTGCCATTCAGGTGAGTTAGGTGACACGAGCAATCGATTTGCTCGTTCGTCAAGTCGGATCAATCAATCCATTTTCACCTCACCCCCGTTAACAACCTCTCTCGACACTTGATCAAACTTATCGTTGTCCATCTCGATAAGGTTTGACATTGCAACTTTATCGAAAGAACTCGTTTTCTCGAGAACTGATCAAGTAAATCGTATGAGATGTGAACGGTTAACTAAACACCTAAAATCATATGTCCATACGAAAGATCCTAACTCTCAGACGACGTCGTTTTAGCAATACTATTTCGATAAAATCGTAGAAACGCCTAAGTCAGAAAATGGCCCGATGAGGTCTAAAGCTCGGCGAAAGGCCCAGTCGCGATTTTATCCGGATTCACGCCCAAACTTTACGATGGTTTATCTTTTATTTTTCATGAAGAAACAAATGTTAAGTTCGGAAGATAAATGTCAAAGATCAGAGGATACATGTTAAGTTTCCGCAGATAATCTTAAAGATCGAAGGAGAAAAGGAATATTTCCGCGAAGCGATAACTTCGACCAAGGGCAGAAGAGGATAGAGAAAACTGCCTCTAGAGGAGTATATAAGGACTTCAGGGTGATGATGTAGAGGACACACGAAAATCTCCACTCAGAGCAAACATAGCTTAGCACTTAGAGTATTTAGGCAACTTTTCGTTTTTGTTATTCGAGATGCGACTCAACTAGGGTTTTGGAGTCTTAGATTATTATAACTAGGGATCTCGCCGACAGCTCTCATAGCCAAGGCTTCTATCCTGTTGTAAACACTCAGACGCAAATTCGGAATAAGACATCTGTTTTCTCTCTTTTCGATTCGTACTTTGCTTTTTCGATATTTACTTTGTAATCGGACTGATTGACGTGTGGTTTAGCAGATATCTATGACCTCTTGGAAACTAGGGTTTACCCTGCGTTCCTCATTTAACGGAAATCGAAAGTGTGAATTTTGGTTCCCACAACCCTTACTTTCAAGTGAAATACAAAGAAACTGAAAAACATGCTAGTGGTAGGTTCTATCAAGTAAAAGGCTTCTTATTCTTTGATAACCGCTTGTGTGTTCCATGTTCTTCTTTGAGAGAGATGTATGTCAGGTAAGCTCATGGAGGTGGCTTAATCGGACATTTTGGTGTGGCTAAGACACTAAGAACACTAAAAGAACACTTCCATTGCCCAAACATGAAGAAGGACGTGGAAAAGATTTGTTCCAGGTGTGTCGTGTGCAAATAGGCTAAGTCCACAGTCCACTCTACATGTTTGTATACTCCCCTTCCCATACCCCTACTATCCGTGGATAGATATCTCTATGGACTTTGTCTTACGATTCCCTTGTAACATGAAAGGACGAGATATCATCTTTGTCGTGGTAGATAGGTTTTCCAAAATGGCTCACTTCATTCCATGCCATAAGAGTGATGATGCATCCTTGATAGTTGATTTATTGTTTAGGGATGTTGATAGGTTGCATTGCATGCCTAGGACAATAGTTTCTGATAGTGATTCTAAGTTCCTTAGTCATTTCTGGAAAACATTGTGGAGTAAACTAGAGACTAATGTGGGAACCGAAATTCGCACTGTCGATTTCCGTTGAATTAGGAACGCAGGGTAAACCCTAGTTTCCCAAAGGTCCCGAATATCTGCTAAACGACACGCCAATCAGTCAAAATACAAAGTAAATATCAAAAATAAAGTAAAAACGAAAGGAAAACAAATAGATGTCTTATTCCAATTTGCATATGAGCGTCTACAACATGATAGGAGCCTTGGCTATGAGAGCTGTTGGCGAGATCCCTAGTTCTAACAACCTAAGACTGCAAAACCCTATTTGAGTCGCAGCTCGAATAACAAAAACAGAAAGTTGCCTAAATGCTCAAAGTGTTATGCTATGTTTGCTCTGAGTGGAGATTTTCGTATGTCCCATGCATCATCACCCTCAAAGTCCTTATGTACTCATCTAGAGGCGGTTTGCTCTTTCTCCTTTTCCCTTTGGTCGAATTTATCGCTTCGCGAAAATATTCCTTTCTTCCTCAATCTTCATGATTATCTTTGGAAACTTAACATTTATCCTCCGATCTTGACATTATCTTCCGTCACAAAGTTTGAGCTCGATTTGGATAAAATCACAAGTGGGCCTTTAGCCGAGTTTTAGACCTCAGCGGGCCGTTTTTTTACTTAGGCGTTTTTACGATTTTATCGAAAGAGCATTCCTAAGACGAAGTTGTCCAAGAGTTAGTATCTTTCGTATGGGGCGTGTGAATCCAGGTGTTTAGTTAATGTTGGGGTCAAAATCGGTCACGACAGAATCAACGTCAAAAATTTCCCGAGAAATTCGCCCTTTGGGAAAAAAGGAGATAATGTCTTGAAAAAAGGGGACTGGAAAAATCGAGGTCAAATCACGACTGAACAAAAAGGAGCGGTCTGCCCTAATAAGTCATCAGGAAGAGTTTGTCCAAAGAACTCGGGTAAACGTATCCCCAAATGACAATACGACGAAATGACTAGAAGACTCGATCATCCAACTCCCTGGATGGAGAAGATGGCCGAGCAAGACGTCCAGCTTGTCGAACAGGCAAATCATCCAACTCCCCGGATGGAGAAAATGGCCTCAGAAATGCTCATTCGATAAAATCGTAGAAACGCCAAAGTCAAAAACGGCCCGATGAGGTCTAAAGCTCAGCCAAAGGCCATCTCGCAAGTTTGTCTGAATTCTAACCCAAACTTTGTGATGGTTTATCTTTTGTTTTTCAGGAAAATATAAATCTTAAATTCGGATGATAAATGTCAAGATCGGATGATAAATGTTAAGTTTCCAAAGATAATCTTGAAGATCGAGGAAAAAAGGAATATTTTTGCGAAGCGATAAATTCAACCAAGGGCAGAAAGGGGAAAGTGCAAACCGCCTCTGGAGGAGTATATAAGAACTTCAAGGCTGATGATGCAGAAGATACACGAAAATCTCCACTCAGAGCAAATATAACTTAGCACTTAGAGCATTTCGGAAAGTTTCCGTTTTGTTATTCGAGCTGTGACTCAACTAGAGTTTTGCATTCCTCGTCGAATCCCAATCGATATCCCTTTCGTTTTGTCTCAATCAGAGTTTCCTTTGAGAATTTACGATCAAAACAAGTTGGATGCACAGGTCGGACCAGTCCAACTCGCCGAACGGGCGAGTTGTACGAAACGAGCTGTAAAACTCGCCGGACAGGCGAGTTGGATGATACGAGCCGTCTAACTTGCCCATTGGGCAAGTTGGACAAAACGAGCCGTCTAACTCGCCCATTGGGTGAGTTGGCCAATTCAACCCACCAAACGGGCTAGTTGGACTGGTTGAGCACTCTTTTGGCTCAAATTTGCGTTCTCCTTTGAGTTCTGATCGAAATGCTTTTCATTTCGTCTCAATCGCAGTTTCCATTGAAATTTTACGATCAAAACAAGTTGGACGCACAGGTCGGATCAGTCCAACTCGCTGAACAGGCGAGTTGTACGAAACCAGCCATGTAACTCGCCCGATCGGTGAGTTTGACCAGTCCAACTCGTCGAATGGGTGAGTTGGACAAAACAAGCTGTCTAACTCGCCCATTGGGCGAGTTGGACCAGCCCAACTCGCCGAACGGGCAAAGTTGGATGAAACGAGCCGTCTAACTCGCCCATTGGACGAGTTGTCCAATCAAACTCGCCAAACGGGAGGGTTGGACTAGATGAGCACTCTTTTAGCTCACCTTTGCGTTCTCATTTGAGTCCCAATCGAAACGCTTTTTGTTTTGTCTCAATCGGAGTTTCCTCTGAGATTTTACAATGAAAACAAGTTGGATGCGCAGGTCGGACCAGTCCAACTCGCCGTACAGGCGAGTTGTGCGAACAAGCTGTCTAACTCGCCCGATCGGCGAATTTGACCAGTCCAACTCGCCAAACGGGGGAGTTGGACGTAACGAGCCGTCTAACTCATCAAATGGGCAAGTTGGACTGGATGAGCACTATTTTGGATCACATTTGCGTTCTCCTTTGAGTCCCGATCAAAATGCTTTTCGTTTCGTTTCAATCGTAGAGTCCGTTGAGATTTTACAGTCAAAACAAATTGGACGAACACTGTCCAACTCGCCTCATTACAAATTGGGCAAGCCATGATGTGCTTCTGCTTTGTGTTCTCTTTCGAATCTTGATCGAAATGCTTTTTGTTTCATCTCAATCGCAGTTTCCATTGAGATTTTATGACGAAAACAAGTAAGACTTGCCTAAACTCATTGGCTTGCTCCTACTCGGCCTCTTGGATGTCCTACTCGCCCTCTTGGGCATCCTAATCGCCCTCTTGGGCATCCTACTCTCCCTCTTGGACATCCTACTCGCCCTTACCTCCATCTTTGCGTTCTCCTTTGAACCTTGATCGAAACATCTCTTGTTTCGTCTCGATTGGAGTTACCGTCGGAACTTTACAATAAAACCGCAAGACATGTTCGAACCTAGACGCGGCCAGGAAGAACTATTATTTTTACCATTCTTAAGGGGCATACAGACACAAGAAAAGGAAGGGGATATGAGCAAGCAAAACAGAGAAGAGGTTAACCCAAACGCTCGAGAAAACTAAGGTATGGACGGCTTGGAACTTTTTGAAATCAAACTTGGAATTTTCGTAGGAAGAAATAAAAACGCTTCGGATATCGCCATAAAACTTTAGGGAACTTAGGATCTAGGAGAATAGCCTAGCGAACTAATTCTTAGGCATTTCCCTGTCTCGATCTATTGTTCTGCGGCTGCTCAGGCAAATTCTGCAAACCGATCTAACTCTCAGAAAATTGAGAAACGATCGCCACGCACACTCAGCTCGCTCCCTAAGGAAAAACGAACTAGAAACGCAAACTTCTTCTTAAAAGGGACTTGTTCCTAGCAATTTTCGTAAAACCGACGTATTCCTAGTCGTCAACCTGAAAGTCATCAATTCACAGTCCTTGCGTCGTGTTAAAACCGACCTAGATTGTCGACCATCCCTGTCTTCGAAAGAAAAAACATACACAACCCTTCAAAATATCAGTTCCGCCGTTTCCTTTCGTAGAAAAACGGGGGGAGTAGGTACGTATAATATATTCGTATACTCCCATACTTCAAAAAAAATTGTCTCGCCATTAAGAAAAAGCTATTGACAAAGCAAACTCTCGCAGTAGAAGACAGAAAATCATTTAGGCCATGAGATGCCTCATAAAACCGATCATCCATTACTTTCGTATAACTATGACATTTGATACGGAAGAGCCTACAAGAAAACAAAATCGGTGTCATGAAAAACGCCTTCGCAATGCGGAAAAGCGAATAAGGAAAACACATTCCTCGTTCGCAAATATCACGAGTAATCTGTGAGAGACATTCTCAATCTACTTCTATGCCATTCACTCCTCGTAAAACTTACGTTTCCCGTATCGTTTTCGACCTGATTCCGTCCCGCTTTAGAGTCAGCGATATATTCTCAGCTTAGGTGACTCGTATAGTAGGAATCAAGCATCTCTTTGGGGACAATTTTAAGCCTCCTGAAAGTACTGACTAAAATTTTGGATTTCTTTTATAGCGCTATTACCCTTGTGTCGGGTGTTCGAGAGCTATCTTTACGAGATGGCTTAGTCTGTTTAGAACATTAATAGTTTGTTGTGATTAGCAACAAACTTGTTGGTGGATATTACCGTTTTTGATTCTTTGTGAAGGATACGTGTTAAGGAGGTGTGCATTTTTTATACTCGTAGATGGACTGTTCTTAGTTTGAGTATTTCATTTTGGGAAGTTTATACGAAAAAGAAAGGAGTCCTTCGAGCGTTAGCGACGTCTCGTTACGTCGAAGGTTGAATTTTTGTGTCGATTTTGTGGAGAGAGTTGCGGAACGTGGGAGTTTTGCCGATGTATCATTTCAAAAAGTTTCGAAAAACCGAATCCGGAAGCGAATAGTTTTGAGTTTTGGGGAGTACACGACTATACATATACGTATCCACTCCCCCCCCCTTTATTGATGAGGGGTGGACAGCTGAGCTCGTCTTGCGACGAACTTCCTACGTACCCTTTTCAGGGATCAAGCCGTCTCGTAATTCAGTTCTAAACATTGTTTTAGTGGTAGTATTTCTTGAGGTGTATCACATTCCAAGTTCTCGGAATTTTGATATCCTGCATATTCGCGATTTCGTACGAGCCTGGTCGGGCGACTTTTATTACTTTGTATGGTCCCTCCCAGTTTGCCCCGAGTTTCCCAGCGTTCTGTTCGGCGGTATTCTGGAAAACTTTTCGAAGGACTAGGTCACCTTCTTTGAATCTGCGGCTTCGTACGTTAGCGTTATAGTACTCTGTGGCCGCCTGTTGATAATTTTGGATTCGTATAAGGGCATGATCCCGGCGTTCGTTGATCAGGTAGAGCTCGTCAAGCAGCATCAGATTATTTGACTTTTCTCGTTCTGGGAGTAACCTTCTGCGCATACTCCGGGAAACTCGACCTCCGCTGGGATCGTGCATTCTGCTCTGTATACGAGGGCGAACGGTGTTTCTCCCGTTGCACATCTCGGAGTTGTGCGATGCGACCATAGGACTCCTTCAAGTTCGTCGGGAAATCTACCCTTCTTGGCGTCCAAACTTTTTTGAGTCCATCAAGGATGGTTTTATTAGTAGTTTCGCTTTGCCATTGCATTGTGGGTATCTAGGAGTTTATTTTGTTAGTCGTATCTTCCATGTTGCGCAGAAGGCCTCGAATCTGGTCGAAATGAATTGTGACCCATTGTCTGTTACGATTTTGTACGGGACTTCGTGCCTGCAAATAATGTTTTTCCATACGAAGCTTTCGACTTGGGCGTCCTTGATGCTTGCGTAGGAGTCTACCTCCACTCATTTTGAGTAAAAGTCCCTCAAGACCAGCAAGAATATTTTTTGTTTCAACCTATGCATGGGTCCGACTATATCCATCGACCATCGCATGAACGGGTATGGTGCCGAGATTGATGAGAATCCTCTGCTGGTTGATGGATTGTTGGTGTAAGACCCGATCAGGCCTTCCAGGCTGCGGTCAAGCCTCACGTCGTCTGGTCCTCTTCCGGACCGAACCTCTAATTTTTTTCGCCCTTTATCTTTATTATCGCCCATAGGTGAGGGCTAACTTAGATATTAGCTCAAGACTACCTTAGTCATTCCATAGCTTAGATCATTTCAAATCATACGCAGCGGATTATACTATATCAACCATTGGTCTAAAACCAATCTAACACTTGTCCGGTCAAACCACCTCAGCCCTTGGTTAGTATTACAGCTACCTTCTAGCTTAGAGATCGATTCTGAACCCAAAACAAAGTACTACGATACTAAGGTTCCATTCCCCTAAACCGTTCTACCAGCATCCTAGCAAGTTACTACTTCATCCAAGTATTTGCTAAGTCATACCTTTGTCACATCCACGAAGCTTTTTAGCTCATCTGTCCATCTGAATTGGTTAGCTAATCCTCTTAGCTGACTTAGCTAGCTCACCCAGCTCCTCGAGCCGACTCACCTCAGCTAGCTAGAAACTAGATAAGGCCAGCTGCCTCAGCTTGTTTAGCTAGCTCATCCATCTAGATAAGCTAAACCACTTCACCTGAGGTTCCATCTACTCTCTTCCAACTGATCGAGCTACAAGATAGCTGATCCCAGCTCCCTGCCAACTCGTCCAACTCTCTTATACCTGCATAAACATCTCCCCTTTGGGTACTTAGTCATTCAACCAACCATCACCACTGACCAAGTAACCTTTGGGAAGTCTTCAATGGTAAATGACATGCATCTGGCTCTTCTCAGCTCATGCATCATCCTTATGCTTTCTAGAATATGATACCAAGTCCCTCTTTTGGACTAACCATACTCATCATATCCTAAGTCAATCAACTAACCACCCCACATGACTCAGACCTGATGAGTCTTCACACATACCTAACCGGCCATGAACCATGTCCCATTGAACCTGATCAGTCTTGCTCTTACAGCCGATGCATCCTTTGATCAATCAGATCAGACACCTTGATCCATCATCTATGGTCAGGTCGTCCATCCTTGCCAAGATCAGATAACACACGGCCTTCCTTGTGTCGATCCTTATAATGAATCTCTGGCCCAAAAATGACATCCTTCAAACCTGCTCCAAAAAATTCATGATAATTCATGATAAATCACCACTAAGAGATTCCCAATATAACCATTACAAACCGCCCCAAAATCATGATCAAACCCATCCATGATCTTGGCCCATTGTTCTATGGTCATATCCTTTACCTTGAACGTGTGTCCTGGAGTGTTAAAGCCCCTTTCCAATTATTTCTCCTTGCCTCTGAAATCCATTCCAGTCGGCCTTGCCTTTCCCAAATCAAACTTAACCTTGTTGTTGCTTAATCCCCACCTTCTACACCTATAAGGCTGTCTTGGCCTTTGAGAGTGAACTCTGATCATCTCTCTCTTCCCTAGCCATTTGCGTGTATTATATGATTGTATATGAAGCCTAGGACCTGATCTTCAATGATCAAACTCCATCAAAGGTCGTTCATAACCTCCCTTCCATGGAACTCCCATGAAACTGTTTTCTACGTTGCATTGCCTTCAAGGCTGTTCATGTCATTGAGAGTGAAGTCCGGCCTTCTCTCTTCTCTCCTGGATATTTGCGTGTGTTCCCAAGACACATAGGAATCCTGGGATGTGTTCATCATTATTAAACTCCACCCAAGGTTCGTGCATCACTTCCCCCTTCAATACCCATGAAACTGCGTTTCTACACACATCTGCCTTCAAGGCATTCTCAACCATTGGAAGTGCATTCCGGCCCTCCATATTCTCTCCTGGATATTTCCGTGTATTGTATGGATGTAGAGGAAGCCTAGGGCATGCCAAACATTAATCAAAACTCATCAGAGGGTCGTCCTCAACTCCTTTCTTCATTGCCCTCCAAAACTGCCTCTTTGTTGCCTTTTAATGCATCTTTGCCTTTGACTATTGAATTCGACCATATCTCTGTTTTTTCTATTTTTATTTGTGTTTCAGGGTGTAGGAAGAAGCCCTGGCGTGCCTATAAACCCACGGACTTTCCTTCCTTAGATAGGAGAAAGATGAGTTGCTTAATCTCCACAATATCTCCTTTAAGGCAGATTTTGATCTCTCCTTCTTTCTCTCTGTCCCATGACTTGTCTCTCTGTTTTTCCTAAGAGAAAATATGGTTACTTTCGTGCCCAGGGTCTTGGTTATAAATAAGAAGGCGTGGGTAACTTCCCTGGCCAAGGAGACACCATTTGGTGGGCAAATGGGCACCTTTTGGCCCATCGCATTCTTACGGCCATAACTGCCTCCCCTTGTATCCACTCGCCTATAACTGCCATATATAGGTTCCTAGGTGATCATGGACCCTTAAAGAAGTCCTTGGACCGAGCCCATACTCTTCCCAAGCCACTGGCCCAATGGCCGGACCATAAGACCCAACCGGCTGACCCGACCACAGCCCGGACCAGTCCAACTGCCCGAGACCTTAACACTCCGTCTAGCTGAGATGAGCTGATCCCCAGCTGACCCAGCTGAGTGAGATAGTCCATCCAGATCAGGGAGCTGACACACTCTACTTGAGCTCCAAGTGAGCTCCGTCCAGTTGGTTGACCTTCTTGTTAGCATCACCCAGCTGTGATACACTTCGTACAACTTGATATCTTCATCTTATTCAATCCTTCTAAGTCCCTTGGTCTATTTCCAGACCTAGACTTAGTTTTCTCATGATCCATTCTTATCATTCACTTCATCGAGTTTCACATAGCTGATAAAACATTGAGTGAGCTACCTCCAAGTTTCTCCTAGCTGGTCGAGCTTCATCCGAGCTGCCCCGAGCTGGTCGAGCTTCCCCGCGGCCTTGTCCTGCTACCAGATGGCTTGTCCATCTCCTTTGAGATTGTTTCCTTCTACATTTGGTTAAGTCTCAATGTCCTGAAGACCTTAACCTTTCTTTTAGGCCATGGAACACTTATCTTTAGGTCACATGACCTGACTGGTGCGTGTCCTTTCGCCATGGTCCGTCCCGGTGATCTTACCCATGATTGGGGACATGACAGTTGGGGCGTGTCTTTGGCACTTTTTGCATTTCCTAATATTTGATCATTGTTGGCCAATGTATTTGTGGTATTTTATTTTGGCTACGAGAGACCTTCTGCCAGAATGATTTCCACAGGACCCAGAATGGACCTCTTCCATTATCTTTCGTGCCTTTTCTCCTTCTACACAGGTCATGAGTGGCCCTGAAAATCTCCACTTGTATTGTTCTTCGTCAACCAAGACGTATCGCGCGGCTTGGGTTTTAATCTTTCGGGCAGCCCATTTTTATGCTGGGAGTTTTTCGTCGGCAATACACGCAAGGATTGCCTTCGTCCAAGATTCGTTGAATCCATATTCTATTCGCCCAGAATCTTGCGTGGCATGGTCATTGACTTGGTCGGTATCACCTTCGGGAGAGTCGATTTGGTTTATCACAATGGGTGGTCCGATGCTAGGATGTTCTATGAACTCTACGGGAATCACCCTGCTTAACCATGGATCTGAACTGGATGCTAGGGCAGAAAGGCGTCAGCCTGAGCGTTTTCGGCTCTCGGGACTTGGTGAGCGCAAACTGGTCGAAACTTTGAGCTAAATCTTGAACGAGTTTTAAGTAAGCGTCCATTCTTTCGTCTCTTTCTTCGTATTCCCGCTGTATTGGCTTGCCACAAGTTGGGAGTAACAGTAGGCGTGAATGTTACGTATTTTTAAGCTGTGTTCCAATCGTAATCCTGCGATCAGGGCTTCGTACTCAGATTCGTTGTTTGAGGAGTGGAAGATTAGTTGGAATGATTGTTCCAGTACTCCCCCCATTGGTGACATGCGTCGGATTCCAATCCCAGAACCTTGTTTGGATGAGGATCCGTTGACATGGAGGGTCCATGTAAAGTCGGTTTCTCGACTGGCTGTGCATCCCACAGGGAGTTCCACTAAGAAATCAGCGAGTACTTGTGATTTTGCGCAGGTTTTCGCTCGATACTCGATGCCGTACTCTCTTAGTTTGATCGCCTATTTGGCCAATCTCCCAGAATGAGTGGGACTATGCAAGATAGCCCGTAGTGGGAACGATGTGAGCACTGCGATCGTATGGGACTAGAAGTATGGCCTTAGCTTTCGTGCTGACATTACCACTGCAAGTGCCAGTTTTTCAATTATCGCATAGAGCGTCTCTGTGTCAAGCAAAGTTTTGCTTACGTAGAAAATGGGCTTTTGCTCGCCGCATTCTTCTCAAATAAGGATGTCGCTTACTGCATGGTTGATACTGCAATGTACAGGAACAGCGGTTCTCCTTCTACAGGTTTTGCGAGTACCGGGGAAGTGGCCAAGTAGTGCTTCAGCTATTGGAAAGCTTTTTTGCATTCCTCGGTCCATTCAAATCACTTGTTCCCCAACAGAGTGTCGTAGAAGGGCAAACATTTGTCTGTCGATCGTGAGATAAATCTGTTTAGTGCTGCCACCATACCGGTCAATCTTTGTACCTCTCGTTTTGTTTTTGGAGAAGCCATTTCGATCAGCGCGGTAATCTGTGTCAAGTTAGATTCGATCCACGGTAGGTCACGAGGTAACCCAGGAATTCTTCAGACGCCACTGCGAACCTGCACTTCGCGGGATTCAGTTTCATATTGTGGATTTTTGCCTTTCAAAGCATTCTCGGAGGTGGCCGATATGATCTTGTTCTTTGATGGATTTTACGAGCATATCTTCAATGTGAACCTCCATTGTTTTCCGAGCTGTTCTGAGAACATACGGTTGACGAGCCCTTGATAAGTTGCGCCAGCATTCTCCAGACCGAATGGCATTACCTTGTAACAGTAAGTGCTGCGGTCAGTTATGAATGCAGTCTTTTCTTGATCGTCGGGATTCATTATAATCTGATTATACCCAGAGAAATCATCCATAAAAGACAGGAGTTTGTTCCCCGCCGTTGCTTTGACTAAGCGGGCGATATGTGGCAGCGGGAAGCTATCCTTTGGGCATGCTTTATTGAGATCGGTGAAATCGACGCAGAGTCTCCATTTCCCGTTCTTATTTTTGACAACTACTGGGTTAGCGAGCCAATCAGGATACCTGACCTCTGTTATGCATCCGACTTTGAGGAGTTTTTCCAACATCAACGTTGACCGCTTCGGCGCGTTCTGGTCCCAATTTCGTCTCTTTTGTTTGACAGGCTTGAAATTCGGGTCAACGTTGAGCTCGTGACATGTGACGTTGATGTCAATCCCTGGAAAATCTTCTGCAGTCAATGCGAATGTGTGCGAGTTCTCCTTCAGACAACCTACAAGCTTTATTTTCAGATATTCGCTCTGGTTCGCACTGATCTCTACACAACGATCTGGGAACGCTTCGTCTAGACAAACCGAGACAACGGGCTCGCAGGTTGGTTCATGTTTCCCATCCAAAGCTTTGGCTGCTCGTGACTGCCAAAGGATTTCAGTATTGTCCTGTTATGGTTCGTTGTCAACGGCATACGATTTCTTTTTCTTTTTAGGTGGAAATTCAGCTAATAGATTCTTCTGTTTAAACTCTGCAGCGAAGCAAAATCGCGAGATCCTACGATCTCCCAATGATCTCGATTCCTCGAGGGGTCGGGAACTTGAGGCACATATGGATAGGATTGCTTGCATTGAGTTCAACAATGTGGTACCTACAATTGTGTTGTAGGATGTGGGTCGATCAATGACCAGGAACTCCACAACTTTTGACACACTACCGGCTTTTACCGAGAGGTTGATCGTGCCGAGAGTCATGGTAGCTTCCCCCAAAAGCCTTACTCGGGTTTGGATCTTCCACAATTTTGTATTAGTCGACTTCCATTTATTCGAGTGTGTCTTTGAAGATGATGTTGGCCGAGCTTCTGGTGTCTACTAATATCCTTGCGACATCGATATTCTGGAATGTCAGCTCAATGACAAGGAGATCATTGAGAGGTTTGACAAGGTGGTTCGTTGCTCTTTCTTTGAAATAGATGAGAAAGCTGTTTGTTTTGTTAGGCATACAATGTCTCAAACTTTTGGTGGTTTTTTCGAGTTAGATAATCCGAGGCCCCCTCCTTCTAGCGCCAAACTGTGGGAACCGAAATTCGCACTGTCGATTGCCTTTGAATTAGGAATGTAGGGTAAACCCTAGTTTCCCAGAGGTCCCGAATATCTGCTAAACCACACGCCAATCAGTCAGAACACGAAGTAAATATCGAAAAATAAAGTAAGAATTGAAAAGAGAAAAAAGATATGCCTTATTCTGAATTTTCGTATGAGCGTGTACAATAGGATAAGGGCCTTGGCTATGAGAGCTGTCAGCGAGATCTCTAGTCTAACAACCTAAGAATGCAAAACCCTAGTTGAGTCGCAGCTCGAAAAACAAAAATGGAAAGTTGCCTAAATGCTCTAAGTGCTATGCTATGTTTGCTCTGAGTCACATTTTTCGTTTGTCCTGTGCATCATCACCCTAGAAGTCCTTATATACTCCTCTAGAGGCAATTTTTTCTTTCCCCTTTTGCCCTTGGACAAATTTATCGTTTCACAAAAATATTCCTTTTTTCCTCGATCTTCATGATTTTCTTTGGAAACTTAACATTTATCCTCCAATCTTGACATTTATCTTCCGGATTTAACATTTATCCCATCCTGTAAAATAAAAGATAAACTGTCACAAAGTTTGGGCACAATTACGGATAAAATTGTGAGTGGGCCTTTAGCCAAGTTTTAAACCTCATCGGGCCATTTTTTGACTTAGGCGTTTTTATGATTTTATCGAAAGAGCATTCCTAAGACGTCGTCGTCCGAGAGTTAGGATCTTTCATATGGGGCTTGTGACTCCAGGTGTTTAGCTAACTGTTACAGTCTCATACGATCGACCCGATCCTTTCTCGAGAAAACGAGTTCTTTTGTAAAGTTCCAATGTCAATCCCGATCGAGACGGAAAAAAGATAATTTCGATCAAGTTTTAAAAGTGAGAGTTACGAGGATGAGATAAAAATGGATTGATTGATCTGACTTGCCGAGCAGGCGAGTCTATTTGCTAGTGCTGCCTAACTCTCCTGTTTAACTAGTTGGGCTTGTCCAACTCCCCGAATGGGTGAGTTGGTCGGCCCATGCCGTCTAAATTGCCAAACGGGCGAGTTGGTTAGCCCGTGCTGTCCAACTCCCCAAACAGGCGAGTTGGTCGGCCTGGGCTGTCCAACTCGTCCGTTCGGCAAGTTGGTTGGCCCATGCTGTCCACTCGCCCGTTCGGCGAGTATGTCGGTCCTTGCTGTCGAACTTGCCTGTTAGACGAGTTGGACTGTTCGGTTGGTTTAGGGTTCCTTTCTTTCGAGTTTCTGGCTCGGAAAATTTTCGTTGAGACAGTATCGAGACTGCATTTGTATTGAAACACAATATTTAGATGTTGATTTCAAGAGTACCGCTTTTTGACCCCAACAACTAAGCTATTGTTTTCATCACTTGTCATCCCCAAACTTATGGGCAGACTGAGGTATTTAACACAAGCTTGTCCACTCTTTTTCGTGTTATAATCAAAAAGAACAGAAGAACTTAGGAGGACTGCTTGCCTCATGTTGAATTTTCTTACAATAGGTACATGCATTCGGCAACAAAGCAGTCTCCTTTCATGGTTGTTTATGGCTTTAATCCTTTGTCACCTCTTCAATTGATGTCACTGCCTTTGAATGAGCAATATAAACTTGATGGCCCCACAAAGGCTTATTTTGTTAAGTCTTTACATGAGCAAGTGAGAAGAAACATTGAGGAGAGAACCAAAGTGTATACTAGAAAGTAAAAAAAAGGGCAGGCGTGAGATGATTTTTGAACCAGGAGATATGGTTTGGATTCACCTAAGGAAAGAAAGATTTCGAGCTGAAAGGAAATCCAAGCTAATGCGAAGGAAGGATGGACCATTCGAAGTTCTAAAAAGGCTCAACAACAATGCTTACCACCTTGACCTCCAAGGTAAGTATTCTATCAGCTCAAAATTCAATGTGTTTGACTTAAGTACTTTGGTTTCAGATGATTTGGATTTGAGGTCAAATCATTTCAAAGGAGGAGGGAATGATGCGCCCATGGACAGAACAAATGCAAAACCAGTTGATCAATCCACTCTCAACATGGTTGAACTACCATCTTGTGGACAGCCCAGTTTGAAGCTGCTCTGAAGACAATGATTCATCTCGTGCAAGCCAAGGAGAGGATAAGCACTAATCTGGATGAGGGATCAAGGATATGGATAAATTTCTTGGCTGCTGAAGAAGATCACGTGTGATATAAATAAAATCCCAAGTAAACTAGGATTTCTGTTATTTGATTCGATTTTGTAAACCAAAAGCAAGTAATATTAGGATAGATCTTAGGGGTTTTTCGTAGTTTAGGACTTCTATATAAAGCTTGTAGACGGCTGAAAGAAGAGCACAACACTTTTCAACAAAAAGCTTTTAAGCCACAAATCGTCTAAGTTACTATCTTGGGGAAAGAGATTTCCAACGTGAAGCACTTCAAACACCAACGAGATCAACTCGGTTTGAAGGAAGCCATAGCAACCTTAAGCCGATTCAAAGCTTGAAGCCAAGATCATCGTCCAAATCAGAGTGCTAGTAGCCTCGGACAAGCCATCATCCATCCCTTCAAGTGATCCAGGAGCAAACGCCTAACCAAGGCCGTATCACAATGCGAACTGCCAAATGACATCTAACTTTCCACACAAAAAATATCCTTCTTGGAGCTCTTCCCTCTTACATTCCTGCCAAAAATCATCATCAATCAATGCATTGACGTGGTGCTTTTGTCCAGCTTAAATTTTCTCCTTGATCAGGCTCACATGTCTCCTGATGGTTACACTTGTTTGCATCACTTGATTCTCTAGCTTCTTCACATGGGTATTGAGGTTCTCAAATTTGGTGTTGAGGTTGAGGTACAGCCCATCTATCTTCCCATTGAAACCCACAGTCATCTTTTGTTGTCCCTCTAAAACTCAGTCAACAATTGCTTCAATCTTGCTTTCCTAAGTCTCTGGAGGAGGACTCTAGTAGTAAGAAGATCCATATGTTCTGATGTTGTTGAAAGGCTTTCGCTGTGAACCCTGATTAAAGCTACCCCTTTGACCATTCCCATAGGAGTTTCTGTTGAAGCCTGGATTCCCATGTCTCTGTAAACCATTCCCATCATTGTAGTTCACATCCTCTTCTTCAATCTCATCATCTCCAGACTCTATTGCTTCTACCTCTGCAAAAGTGACTTGCTTTCTGAAGAATTTCAGAACACTATCTAGTTTTGCCTTGACCTCTTTAGTTTGATCCTTACTCATAGTTGGAGCTGATATCTTTCTTTCAAAGTTTGTGTTTTTGGTGCTGCTGCTGGATGCCAGATTCTCAATCAATCTTGCAGCTTCTTCAGGATTCCTAATGTTGAAATTTCCCTCACTAGTTATGTCCAAAGCCATCAGATACTATAATCCAATACCTCTAAAGAAAGTGCTGAGAAGTTTCACTTTGTTGAACCCATGGTCTGGGCAGTCTCTTTGGTATGATTGAATCTCATCCAAGAGTTTCTGAAAGACTCTGAGGATCTTGTGAAAAAGTAGAAATCTTGCTCCCCAGGTGTTCTGCTCTTGCGTCATCAAAGAAGTTGCGCAAGAAAGCATTCTTGATGTCATTCCCGGATGTCAGAGATCCTAGTGGTAACTTCTTAAGCCAATATGAAGCTTCTCCAACAAGTGAGTACTTGAAGAGCTTACAATAGAGATAGTCCTCAAGGAATCCAATGGCTTTGATAGCAGTCACTAGATCCTCAAATCGCTCCAGATGATCCATAGGGTGCTCGTGTCTTAACCCATGGTAAGGTGTCTGCACTACAAATCCAGAGTAGGAGGGCTTGATTTCAACATCATTCCTCCGAAAAGATGGAGGGCTAATGGCGGATCTGTTGGCATATAACTGGTCAGGACGGTTGTAGTCAACCAATGTTCTCTGAGCAGCTTGCGCATTAGCTCCAGGTTGAGCTGCTGCGGCATCTGCTTCTACTTCTGCATCAGGGATTACAGCCCCCTGATCGTCTATCTTTTAACCTGCTGCATTATGCAGATGACCGTCTTGGTCATGCAGGTTCTCATCCTCATCCTGAGTCAAAATCAACGTCACAGCCATCTGAACTCGTCGGCTTATGTCGATCGATGCAGGTACTATGCTATCGATCGATGCGGGTACTATGCTGTCGATCGTCGGTGTGTGATCAGTGTCGGTCGATGCTCGAGTTCTGATGTCGGTGGATGCTATCCGTAAAGATGTGTCGGTTGACACGAAGTTGTTGCTGTCGATCGATGCTTGTCGTCTTTCTTTGCGAATCGTACGTTTGATTCTATCGGGTCAAAGAATAATAGTTTTTGTCCTTTATTGCTCTTGGTGTGTCTTTGCATTCACCTGAGAACAAGGAAAAGAAAATTTTAGTAACTTGAATGTAGTAACAAACCTAGACTAAGTCCTAGAAATTAAATCTAATGGCGATCAATGCTCCCCAGCAATGGTCCCAAATTTGACAGGCGTGTTTTAATTGTTCTACCAGGGTATAAATATCCTAAACAAATCACTATCAAATTAACCCTAGTCTTTGATACACAAATAGTACTCTTGCCAAAAGAGATCATGTGTAGTACTTAGGGATCGAATCCACAGAGAGCAATGGCACACAATAGATTTTTTATTCCTAAAGATTAAGATAGGTGAATATATATATAGGTTGGCAAATAATCAGTTAAGGAAATATTCTTTTTCAAGAAGTAAAAAAACAATATGGAAATATGCTAATAATGCAAATATGGAAATAATGCAACTATGGAAATATTCTAATAAACTAACTTGATGCAAATGTTAATATGCTAGATCTAGGGTTTCAAGCATAATGGATTATAGTGGATAGGAAGCACATATATGTAAATATACTAGGACTCAAATATTAACTATTATGACCCATTTAACTCCAACTCTCGTATGCGAGCAAAGGGAAAGACCATCGATTAACGACTAAGGCCTGATGTCGATCGACGGTGAAATCAGAAGGAAGTGTGAACGAGATTTGATAAGTCCACAAGAATAGTTAGACCAGAGCTCGCATGCGCCTAACAACCTAGTTCAAACTAGTCTGTTCTGGCACAGAACCTACTCTCGTAGTCGTACAAGTCCTTACTTTCGAGATCCTAGTTAGCTACTCTAGAATGCAAGCATTAAGCACAACTCAATTGATGGAAATAACTTAGCTAGCAATCCTACTTTTGGGCTAATCCATGATTGCTATCATTCAACCCTAAACCTAGTTGATGACTACTCAGACATAATCAAAGATAGAATAATAATCTGAATAGAATGCATATATAGAATACTAGGGTTCAAATACAAATTTCCCTAAGGAGTTATGAATCTTCTCCCCTAAAACCTAAAACTATAAAGCTATTTGGGTTGTGTCAAGCGTTGCCTAAGCTTGTACTTGCACTTGCACACCCCTTTTGCTCTCAATACATGAGAATAAATATAAGAACCCTAAAATCTAGGTTAAAACTCGTCCAGGGCATTCTTGTCTTTTGTCTTCTGAACTTGGGCTTTTCAGTCGGCTGTCTACGAGTTGGTCGTCGATCGATGGCAAGTGTGAAGCATCGATCGACCTTGGTCTTTCATCATCATTCGATTCCATGGCTGTGTCGTCTATCGACGACAAGTTTGCACTTCGACTCCTCAGATAGTCAGCTACGGATTATTCTTCTCTAAATGCTCCAAAAGCTCCAAGTATCTCCATTTATCTCCAAAACGTCTATGAGCCTGTAAATACTCTAAAACATATTCTAGACAAACATAATAGACCATAAATAGAGCCCAGAACATCGCCTATAACTGGTAATAAATAGGATATATCATTAAGTTGAGACCATAGACTTCTAAATTTTCCAAGATGTTGGTTGAACTCTTCCTCATCTTGTTTCTGATTGTTGATAGCATGCTTGACTTCAAATACCCTACTGATATTAGATATGTTGCTAAACACTTTTTGAAGAGTATCCCAAAGCTCTTTTGAAATTTCACAATAGGAGTAAGCTTCCAAGATTGATGCCTCAAGGCTGGTTTGAATGATAGATAAGACCATGAGATTCTCCTGAACCCATCTGCCATCATCAGCCAACACCACTTATTTACCATCCTCGCCTAGGATGGTTTTCTTTGGAGACTCACCATCAGACATGTGGCTCCATAAAACCCTTTCTCCAAGGGCAGTCTTCACCAATTTTGACAACATAATAGATAGTACCCAAGAGAAAATTTGAAAAACCAGAGAGATTTACGGAAGTAAGTAATAGAGAATGAATAGAATAAAGGTCTCAAGAGCTAGATTACTCTGATACCATGTGAGAATTTAAGAAACAGAGATTGTTTAAGTCTGATTAATGAAGAACATGAAGACCATGAGAGAGAGAGAGAGAGAGAGAGAGAGAGAGTTAATTCATGGAGAATAAGAGAGAGAGAGAGAGAGAGTTAATTCATGGAGAATTAGAGAGAGAGAGAGGAAAAATGTTTCCTTAGATTATTTGTTTCTGGCACAATGTTTAAATAGGAAAACAACAAGAGACAAGTTGACCAGAAGAAATAATAAACAAATGGTGCTCAGAATGGGCAGAGGCAGGACCAGCTTGAGTGAAAGGGACAGCTCCTCTTCTTCTCTCTTGCTTACCAGACATGTGAAATTTGATTGTCTTCATTCCAACAGCTCCATCCACTTGCATACTCTTGTTTGAATTATCCCAGAGCTTCTGACGACCAAGGAAAGGTAATTTATTTAATTCATTTCCCTTTCTTGTCTTCCATGACAAACTTAAGTCAAACTGTACGGACAAGCTTAAGTCAAACTGTACGGACAAGCTTAAGTCAAATTGTACGGGCAAGTAAACCCTTGACCTATCCGGATGATCATTTCCCATGTCTCTTTAACTCTGGTCTGATGACTTCTTCTTGTCAACCAAATCCAGCTTATTCCTTATTCTCTCAACAAAGAAAAATTAATATAATAAAGCTTAGAATGCGTAGACGTCAACAATGGCTTAGAAACACACATAAATAGAGGTTTTAGTCGGTCAAGGGTATTCTAGTAATTTGCGGTAGCTTCTCTGCTTAAGTCAGTCTTGAAATATACTCGGCCTGCGTTCTGGCATCACCGTCAATTGACACTAAGTTTTGTGCCGTCGATCGACACTCATTCATCATCTCGACATCTTCCTCTCGCGAGGCACACTGACCACTCCTCAGTAAAACATGTCTAACTTCTGCTACTGAATGCTGATTGACCTCAAACCAATGGCATTGGAAAGATAACTCAAATATATATCCTGAGAGAAATTAATGGGCTGAATCTAACGGTGGAAAAGTCTCCATCCATAGCTAAATATCTGACACGTGTGCGCAGTTCTTCATCTCAAAAAGCTCCAAAGTCACCAATGTTTTCCAGAACGTACCTGAACCTGAACACACTCTAAAACATACTCCAAAACCATATTATAGGTTCTAAAAAGTACATATAACATGGCCTAAAAGAGGTAAAATCCATGGTATAGCAACTCCCCTAGATTTATTTTTTTGTTTGTCCTCAAGCAAAGAATATCACTATCTGAAAAAGTTTTGAAAACACATCGACTCACAATATCTCTAACTTATCATTATCACCTATATTATGTTGCAACAACATCAAATCAATGCTAATCTATCCTTATCACCTCTATTATACTAACCTTATTTTAGTATAGCAACCAAATCCATTCTACCAGCAACTTAAGCAAATACTAGTCTGACTCACCCCTCTACTAACCTCATTTCTTGCATAAAATAAAAGTGCAGGCTTTACCTTGGGAGTATCGATCTAACGGACACATGGACTCTTACCCCCCCCCCCACAAGTATTCTGAATACACATGTAGTAGTTTTCTCTGATCCATTTCTTCCCTCTTTTCTCTCTTCTCTGAATCCTTTAGATATCAAACTCAACGGACAATGATTTTGATACAGTCCATCTTACCATCTTATTTTCAATTTTTTCTTTTTTTGGGGGGGGGAATTGTAGGCGAATAGTGGGGTGATCAGTAATGTACTTAATCCTCGCTTACAACGATGTGCGATCATTCCTTTGAATTAAAATAGTCGGGTCATCAGTAATGTACCTACCCCTCTGCATCTCAGGAAATCATCTCATTATTTTCCTTCTTTCTTTTTATAGATGCCGAAGAGAGCGAGAGAAGGGAATTAGAAGCACATAGACTTTTACCTTCCAGACCTTCAGGAGGAATCCAATCCAATATATGTCAAACCCCAAAGCAAGAAAATAAGTCAGTATTAGGTTGGAGGTTAGCTTCAATTCTTTCAAACTTTCAAAGAAAGTGTGATATAGTAGCAGGATGATCCACTTTGGTATCTCTAGTATTCTCTGCAAGAAACAAGTCTAAGAATGGTGATATAGAGTGGCTAGTGAACAAGTAAAATATAAATCTGATCATATTCCCCTTCTTGACTCAATAAAAATTTTGAAAACCTTATATAGATAAAAGAAAATAAAAGCTCAAAACATAAATAGCGTCAGCGAACCTCCCATACTTAAATAACACTGTCCCCAGTGTTATCTCATCCTTGTTTGGTTAGGATAAATAAATCATAAGGAAAAAATTTAACAAGGAAACGATATACCTTCTTGCTGATGGTGATCGTCGATCGACACGTTTAAGTGGCGATCGATCGATGCTTAAACGTGTCGATCGATGCTCGATTTTCTCTGTCGATCGACATTGATCAGGTGTCAGGATGCTATATGCAAACTATCTTCCTCGGATCTCTTTTTTCACCTGAAATAAAGCAAAAAAAATCAGTAATAAATAAAAATAAAACAAAATTTATAACTCACTAAACAGTGGGTTGCCTACCACTCAGCACTTGATTATAGTCTTTAGCTTGACGTTTTGGAACTCTGATTCAGTCCAGATGAGATTGAGAACTTGCTTCAAAATAATTCTTAATGTACAATATCTTCAGCTTTGTCACACGTTTTGGAAATGCCTCAATAGACTATTCTCCTTTGTCTATCATCTCAGCAATAAGGAGTGCTCGAAGCATTGCACACGGCTGTGAGAAGCATCTGCTGCGCACTCTTTATTTCTTAACACCATATGAGAAGTGGGGAATCAATGATAACTGAGGACCACCCTTGATCCTTTTTCTCTTCTTCCAATTCTTCCTCTTATTTCCCCCAGACTTTTCTGATCTCGTGTTGTCGCCTTTATCGAAAAGACTTCGACACACTTCAAATTCATGTGCTCTGGTACGCCATGGACGTCGATTGGCACTTAAGGGGTGGTGTCGATCAATGCTTCTTATGTTGGGGAATTGTCGACATCTACTTATATATTTCAACCCTCTGTGAGTAGCTATTGCATACATATGATCATCAAATACCACATTGTACGAGCTTATATGCACACTTCTATGTGGTGGGATAGGAGATTCAGCTCAAATACAGTGCATGGAACCACAATCTTCACAGGATCATGTATCCTCTTCACTCTTTTTTGAAACCCATCAGCTTCTTATGGGCAGATAGGTGGTCTCTGATGTTTAGGGACATCAAGATGTGAAGTCTCAGACTTGTGCACTCTTTCCTTAGTCGGTTCCAGATTAACTATGTATCCTGGTAGCTCGTCAAACCATGGGTGTCGATCTATGTCGGGTGGGCGGTGTCGATCGATATCATCAGGTGGGTGTTGATCGATATCATCAGGTGGGTGTTGATCGATATCATTTGGCGGGTGTCGATTGTTGTTACCCTTTGGTGAAGTCTCTAGATCTTTTCCTGAAGTGTGATGACCGTCGTCAAGCTTCATCTCCAAGTCATGACTCGAATTTTCAGGTTGTTTCTCATCCTCTAGCTCCAAGAAACCCTCTATGTGTTGAGTCTGCAATGTCTTGAGGACAACTCGATCTTTTAGGGGTTTCGATATATGTCGATCGAAAATAGGATTTTCTGTCGATCGATTCTGAGGTGGTGGTGTTGATCGATGTTGGCGGTCATGGTGTCGATCGACGCTGAGGTCTTAGTGTTGATCGATGATGAGGTCGGATTACTACTATCAGCTTCTTCTGCTCTGGTCGGCTCAGATCCATGATGTTCATCACCTTTCCGTGTAACCTCATTTGTCTGTTAAACCTGAATTTCTGGCTTCTTAGCTTGAGTGTTCACTGTTTCACATTCTCCATTTGTTTTGCATTCTTCATTTGTCTCGCTATAGGCAACACGCAACATCTGACTGAACTTAAACATCAGAACCTTCGACCGGCCTATAACCATCATGTCCAGCATATCATCAATACTCCTTTCCCGAGCTTCTGCAACATCAGTGATAGAGGAAGGTGCTTTTAATGTCCTCCCAATCTGTTAGAGATCCTGGCTGAAGTCGATTGAACCAGCTAAATGCATTCCCTGAGGGAGAGTGTGGGAAAATCTTGCAGTGTATGTGATCTTCAGCTATTCCATGTCGCTCGGTCTCTGAGACTAGTCTCTCAAGTACATTGATGCGGTCTTTGGGATCTTTGTGAGTAAGTCCCCGAAAAGGGTACTGATCTAACAAATCGTACCTTTCACGGCTCATCATGAAGTCATTCATCTCAGAAACAGCAATAAATTCGGGATCACAGCTCCTTGTGCATTAATCAATTGTCCTATAGTGTTGCGAGGACGACCTTCTTCATCTTGTAAGATCCCATACACAAGTATGAGCACTTTGATTTCCTTTGTCTCTTCATAAGTAGTACTGATCGATACTCGTTTATCTTCCCTGTTGATCGCTGCTTGAAGGGTGTCGACCGCCCTCTTAGCCTTATGGTTCGTGCGTGAATCAATAGACTCCCTGTTTGTAGATCCCAAGAATCCTCTTCTCATCGCTTCACGTTACTAAGATAAATGTACCTGAAACAAAAGAAAAGAAGAGTAGAGTAAGTAAAACTAAAAAACAAAACCTAGATGAAATCCTAAACCTAGTCGAATGGTGATCAGAGTCCCGGCAACGACGCCAAATTTGGTGTGCTCAAATTACCCCAAGAGCAACTCTCTCAAATAAGAGATCGATTGCAGTACTAAAGGATCGTATCCACAGAGATTCGATATCTTATGCAATAGACTTGAGTTCAGACTACGCTAGGTCGGATAATATATATAGAGTAATAAATAATAAAGCAAGTAAATCAAGGAGTTTGTTGTTTGATGGAAGGATGGGTACTAGACTTAAGGCTTCATGCAAGTGGACTATAAAGTATAGAAGATAAGGGTATCAATCCTAGAACTCGATATCTAATGTAAAAGACGACCAGCTCTCAAGGCGAGTCTAACCTATTGACTAAGTCCTTGTTCCAACTCTTGTATGTGAACTCGGAATGACCGTCAATCGATGCTATTGGACTAGCGTCGATCGATGGTTTCTTAAGTCAAGCATTACAACCTAATTCGATATGTTCACTAGGTAAATTAAACCAGCCCTCGCATTATCTAACACCTAGCTCAGCAGGATTCAGATCAGGTAATAGACCATGCTCTCGTGTGCACCTAACTATCCTATGATCAGGTTTCTAGTTAAGTAGTCTAGAACCAAGGAATAAGAACAATCAAGTGAATGATACAATAAACACCCTAGCAATTCTACTGTTTAGCTAATCCATCTAAACCCTAGAAAACATAAACCTAGCAGGTGGATCTACTCAAACATGATATTTACGACTAAAATTAGTCTGAAACTCAAGTCCATTGTGTGAAATATCGAGTCTCTATGGATATGATCCTTAAGTACTCATCGATCTCTTATTTTTGAGAGAGTTTCTCTTGGGGTAATTTGAGCACATAAAATTTGGCTTCCCTGCCAGGGACTCTGATCACTATTAAACTTGGTGTAGGATTTTATCTAGGCTTTTATTTTTAGTTTTACTTACTCTACTCTTCTTTTCTTTTGTTTCAGGTACATATATCTTAGTACCAGAAAGTGGTGAGAAGAGGATATTTGGGCTCTACAAAGAAGGAGTCTACTGATTCACGCAAGATCCATTAGTCTAAGAGGGAAGTCGACACCCTCCAAGCAGCGATCAACAGTGGAGAGAAATGAGTATCGATCGACACCAACACCTCGTCGTCGATCGATACCAACACAATGACATCAGTCGACATCAACTCCTCAGTATCTATCGACGCCACTAGTGAGAAGACAAGAGGAAATCGAAGTTCGTATACTTGAGTATGATGAGAATGGGATCTTAAGAGACAACGAAGGTCGAGCTCGCAATAGTGCAGGATAATTGATTATTGTTGCTGAGAGGGATGACTTTGAACTGAAACCTATATATATCACAGTTTTGGAGCAGCGTCCCTTTCATGGCTTTCCTCACGAGAAACCAATGGATAATATCAACATGTTTGAGGAATTGGTATTGTTTATCTTCAATGGAGTCTCTGAAGACCACTACTTCTGCGAACTTTTCCCATACACCCTTGCTGAAGATGCAACTCATTGGTTCAAGAAGCTACCACAAGGGTTCTTTACTACCTGGAATGACATCAGTAACGCCTTCTTCAACAAATTTCTCTATGATGCTGCAGCAAATCTATAGATTGAGATGAAATAAATATGATGAGATATATGGTAGGGGATGATGGACATCATGGATTTGGAGAGCCAAGAAGAGCAGATGAAGCTGATATTAGTGATCCGACCTTATCATCGATCGACAGTACTTGCGGAAAGACAAAGTTGGTCGACGTACTCATACAGAGTTTTGATGAGAATGGGATCTTGCGAGACGAAGAAAGTCGCGCTCGCAATAGCAGAGGACAAAAGATTTATACACATGAGGCTGTAGTCTTTGATGCAATTGCTGTTTCTGTAGATGATGACTTTGAGCTGCACCCTAACTGGAATGATCTGGAGACTTCACCAAAAGCTAGCATCGATTTACAGCCACCAGATTGCATTGATCGACAGCCACCTGATAATATCGATCAACACTCATTGTTGGACAAATAGCCAGGTTACATGATTGAACCAGCACTGATTGAGGAGAGAATGCACGTGTCCAAGACCTCACACCTTACTGTCCACGAACATCTGAGCCACCTATCTGCGCTGAAGAAGTTGTTGGGTTTCAAAAAAGAGTGAAAAGGATACATGACCCTGTGAAGTTTGTGGTTCTCAGCACTCTTTTTGAGGTTGAATTTCCTATTCCACCAGATGGAAGTGTGCATATGGATCACTACATTGAGGTATTTGATGATACTCAGCATGCAATTGTTTCTCATAGAAGATTGAGGTATGAAGGTAACATTAACCAAGGACCATCGATCGACACCACCATTGGTGAATCGATCGACGCCATAATTGGAGCATCGATCGACATCAACACTAGAGCGTTGATCGACATCCGTCGTGTATCAGAGCAGAATGAATTGGAAGTATGTCGATATATTTTTGATGAAGAAACCACTACGAGATGAGACAAGTAAGGGGGCAAAGAATAGCTGAAAGAAAAGGAGGAATTGAAAAGAGAGAAAAAAGACCAGCAGTCCATAGTTGTCACTGATTCCTTGCTTCTCAGATGGTGTCAGGAAATACAGAGTGCGCAACAGATGCTTCTCATAGCCGTTTGCATTGCTTCGAGCACTCTTTATTGCTGAGATGATAGACGAAGGAGAATAGTCTACGGAGGCTTTCACAAAAAAGTGTATTCTAGACCTCGCGTGTATGTGTACCCGAGCGTCAAAACAACGAAATGACTGAAAGACTCGATTTTCCAACTCACCGAACGGAGAATTTGGCCAAGCAAGACGTCCAACACGCTGAACGGACGAGTTGGACTGCACAAGACGACCAACTCGCCCGTTCGGCGAGTTGGATCGAGCCAGACGCCCAACTCGCCCGATCGGTGAGTTGGACCAATCAACCTCCCCAAATGGGAGAGTTGGGTCGCACAAGCAATCCAACTCGCTTGTTCGGCGAGTTGGATCAATCAATCCATTTTCATCCCATCCTCGTAACTCCCTCCTTCGGAAACAGATCAAACTCATCTTTGTTTTGTCTCGATCAAGATTGACGTTGGAACTTTACCGTAAGAACTTGTTCTCTCATATATAGTTGGGATTGATCGTGTAAAAATGGCAACGGTTGACTAAACACTCAAAGTTGCCTGCACTATACGAAAGATCCTAACTCTCTTCGGGGACGACATTGTTTGAGGAAGGCTCTTTCAATTAAATCGTAAAAACGCTTAAGTCAAAAAATGGCCCAAGAAGGTCTAAAACTCGGCTAAAATCCCACTCGCGATTATACCCGAAGTCGAGCCCAATCTTTATGACGGTTTATCAGTTATTTTGCAGGACGAGATAAATTTTAAGTTCGGAAGATAAATGTCAAGTTCGGAAGATAAATGTTAAGTTTCCAAAGATAATCATGAAGATCGAAAGAAAAAAAATATTTCCGCGAAGCGATAAATTCGACAGAGGGTAGAAGGGGGAAGAGCAAACCGCCTCGTGGAGGAGTATATAAGAACTTCAAGGTTGAGGATGCAGAGGGGACATTAAAATTCTTACTCAGAGCAAACATAGCACTTAGGGAAATTAGGCATATATCCGTTTTACTGTTATCGAGCTGCGACTCAACTAGGTTATTCAGGTCTTACAAGGTTTGAACTAGGAATTCGCCGACGGCTCTTTCCGCTAAGGCTTTACCTGTTGTAATGCTCAAATCACAGATTCGAAATAAGATCCTCTTTGTTCTCTTTTTGTTTTTATTAATTGATTGTATATCGCTGTTCTCACTGTTTTGTCGCTTCACGTTTTTGGCTTAGCAGAAATCTGGGACCTCTGGGAAATCTAGGTTTACCTTGCCTTCCTAAACTAACAGAAATCGACAGTACGAATTTTGGTTTCCACAGTTTGGCGCTACAAGGAGGGGTGGTACGGATCAATCTTACTCTCAGCCACCAATGCTCGATCAAAACATATCAGCTCACGATCTCAACAATCAACAGCCTTGTGACGACAAAGTCGTCGACGACAACGTTGAAAACACTCCAGCAACAAACGTCACTGCGGTCAACGTCGACGCAAACACCGTAGCCTTCGAGGAGGTGACAAATCCGTTCTCAAATTTCGACAAGAAGTTGGGTGAACAAGATAAGGTCATGAGTTCTTTCGCTAAACAAGTGAAACCCTAACAGCGAGGAACAGGGTCATTTGTCCGCGTGGAACAACCCAAATCCGCGGAAGAAGACTCGATTTCGCAACAACTTTAGACCGGTTGAGAGAAAAGCGTGGAAGAAGGCAGGACGAGTAAGGCAACGACAACAACCGTCGCAGGGTAAACATGATCATTGACAGGTCGCAATATTGAAAGGCTACTGTCTCGGCCATCAAAGCTTATCAGTGCAAGGCTGAGACAAGCGCAAATTCCCTGATCTGGTCTACGCCCAGTGACACCTCGAAAGGAGCAATCACTTTCGATGAAGAAGAGGCCGGCGGGATCGATCAGCCACATTGCGATCCACTCGTGATCGATCTCGTAATAAGAGATCTCGAGGTCGCTAGGGTTCTCCTCAACACATGAATCACGGTCAACGTCATCTTTCGCGATACTCATAAAAGGATGAACGTCGAGTTAGGCGAAGTTGTACCATCGCCCAAACCACTGACCGACTTCTCTGGCATGACATCGATGACCCTCGGGTAAATCAAACTGCCCGTGGCGGAAAAATAAGTCACCAAGATTGTCGTTTTTTCGGTCGTCGACCACCCGACCATTTACAATGTCATCATGGGCACACCTTGGCTAAACGCCATGAAGGCAGTCCCGTCGATTTATCAATTAGGAATTAAATTCCCAACTCGTAACGGGATTGTCGTGATTTGGGTCAGCCAGAAAAAGTCGAGACGTTGCTTCCTAGCCAAACACAAGCTAAGACAAGTCCAACGTAAGACGTCGACCCAGCAACTGACACAGTCGACACAAAGACGAAAACCGAGTAAACACACTCGCGCAAACAGCAAAATTACGAGATGGTTTGATCCTCAAAAGGGGTACGTAGGCAGTTTGTCAAAAGACAAGTTCAGCTATCCCCCTCTCTAAAAAGGGGGGGAGTGAGTACATATACGAATACTCGTATATTCCCACATTCAAAAATATTTACGTTGTACTCAATATTCTTATCACGTTTTCGGCAATAAAGACTTCATTATAATTTTGCAAAATTTCTATCATCTCGCAAAGAAACATTATGTTATACTTTTGGAAAACATCCATATACGAGCAAAATGATTATCGTACGAACCTAGAAACGAAAACTCGCAAAAAATCATTCTACCTCAAAATGGATCAACTCCACGCTATCTTATCCAGCAAACATATCCCGGTCGAATCGTCAATTCCGATTCCCGACCAAAGCATGAGACTCTGGTCCGATATACTTAAAACATTACTAACACAAAGTAGGTTTTCGAAAAAATAAGTGAGACGTCACCTGGATTTTCGAGAACACACCCCCAGTCCATTCGTGACTATAAATCAGAAACACTCGGCAATTGGCCCCGCCAAGCACTTTAGCCATCTTAAACAAACACACCCATCCGACCAGGATATATAGCACCAGATCCGTCCTAAGGGCAGATCCACTCACATCCGACTAGGATATATAGCGCGCTATAAAAGAAATCCGAAATTTTGGTCAGCACTTTCGGGAAACTTAAAAATTATCCCCGAAGAGATGCTCGACTCCGACCAGACAAGTCATATAAGCCGATAACCTATCGCGGACTTTAAATCGGAACGGATTCAAATTAAAATCGAAATAGGCAAAACAAAACCTGATTAGTCATCGCAAAGCCTCAAACCGAAAGTAAACCTAGGTCTTGCCCTAAACCCAGCACACTGGTCTCTAATGTCACAAGGCATGATATAAAAAATAAGAGATCTTGAAAGCATGTTTCTTCATCTGCATCTAAACATTCTCGAAACTTAGAGAAGTCCTCGAACATCTCGGACTAACAACGAATAGGATGATCCGCAAAGAAAGGAGGAAGGCGAGATGACAACTCAAACTTTTACCCTACACGTAACGAATTCCAAACGCCTTTTTAAACACCCTTTCTCATAAAAAGCACAGTTGAAATGAAACCTGATAAAAGGCAGGGATTCATGACCTCACTCGGCCAGTCCCGCTACATACGACGACATTCGGCCGACAATGAACAAATAAACAAAAAACATACTTTAATACAAGGTAACACATTCCCAAATAAGTCGTGACCTTACGATCAATCGTCAAAACCAAAGTACTCGGTTATCGATCTCCCGAGCGAATAGTCATTGACGTCTAGAGGAGCCGCCGGCTGGTTCACCTCACCCGTCTCATCGGCAGCTCCCGACTCGGCCTCCACAGTATCGGGAGAAATGGGAATCGGGTTTCACTACTCCCAAATCCTCTCCTTGATATGAGGAAATTCGAATTCCCTATCCTTCTCGTTCATTCGTCCAATCTGCCTCGCATACTCGGTGCCAAACGAATAGTCAGGGGCCTGCGTGAGGTATAGTCCGCCCATAGTGCCGTGAAACACGCGATAAATCTCGGAATCCTTATCACCCTTCATAAGGTCCTCGAATTCACACGAGAACTTGTCACGACGGGTCTTCATGACTTCAGCCATCTCTCTTTTCCCTCTTCTATATGCGCGACGAACCTCTGTCGCAACCAACTCCCTCTCGCGACAACGAGAACTCTCCAACTCATCTCTCAGACGGGCAATCTCTTAGTCAGCCGTCTCGGTCCTGAATTGAGCCATGCGTGCCTCTTGGCAGCTCACATCAAGGGCTCGATTCATCATAAGGAGACCCTGCGAAGTATCTCAAAGTCAAGAGAAGCTCATCCTTAAATAGAATAATAATCTCAAGAACCAAAATTACCCCGTTAACCATCCTCGACGCCTGGGTAAACTTTGGCATCTCGCTCCATCTACGGCCGGAGGAAACTCAAAAATGAACAACTCGTCAAGATTGTTCTGTTCGCCACCACTCCCGCCTACTTGACTCTTGAGATAGTCTCTAAGTATGTTATCGGGATATCACTGATCGTCGGCCGCATTGTCCTCGACGACGTGTTTGTCCTTGCGAGGTTTCGACCTTTCGCGCACGAATCTTGCACGGAACGAACCCATCCATGGTGGATTCTGACCCTTACTCTATAATATAGCCTATTTATTACCAGTTTTGGCCATGTTCTAGGCTCTATTTAGGGTCTATTATGTGTGTCTAGGACATTTTTAGTGTATTTACAGGCCCATGGACGTTTTGGAGATAAATGGAGATACTTGGAGCTTTAGGAGCACTTAGAGGAGAAGAATTCGTAGCTGCCTATTTGAGGAGTCGAAGTACAAGTCTGTTGTCGATCGACAACCCAACCTTGGAATCAACCGAAGATGAAATACCAAGGTCGATCCATGCTGCACACTTGACATCGATCGACGTGCAACTAGCAAACAGCCAAATGAAAAGCCCAAGTTCAAAGGACAAAGACTAGAATGCATTGGACGAGTTTTGACCTAGATTTTAGGGTTTTTATATTTGTGCTCATGTATTGAGAGCATGCAGAGTGTTCAAGTGCAAGTACAAGCTTAGGCAAGGCTTGACACAACCCACAAAGTTTTATAGCTTCCGATTTTTAGGGGAGAAGATTCATAGCTCCTTAGGGAGATTTGTATTTTGAACACCAGTATTTTATATATGTGTTTTATTCAGACTATTGTTCTTTCTTTGATTATGTATGTGTAGTCATCAACTAGATTTAGGGTTGAATGATAGCAGCAATCATAGATTAGCCCAAAAATAGGATTGCTAATTAAGTTAATATCCATCAGTGGAGTTGTGCTTAATGCTTGGATTCTAGAGTAGCTAACTAGGATCTCAAAAGTAGGACATGGACAACTACGAGAGTAGGTTTTGTGCCAAAATAGACTCCATTGAACTAGGTTGTTAGGCGCATGCGAGAGCTGGTCTAATAAGTCTGGTGGACTTATAAAATCTCGTTCACACTTCTTTCTAATTTCACCGTCGATCGACATCAGGCCATAACCGTCTATCGATGGTCTATTAGTTTATTAGAATATTTCCATATTTGCGTTATTTCCATATTTGCATTATTAGCATATTTCCAAATTGCATCTCTACTTCTTGATAAGGAACATTTTATTAACTGATTGTTTGCCAACCAATATATATATTCACCTAGCTTAATCCTTAGAAATAAGAAATCTGTTGTGTGCCATTGCCCTCTGTGGATTTGATCCCTAAGTACTACACATTGTCTCTTTTGGCAAGAGTAGTATTTCTGTGTTAAAGACTAGGGTTACTCTGAGAGTGATTTGTGTAGGATATTTATACCCTGCTATAACAACTAAAACACCCATGTCAAATTTGGCGCTGTTTCCGGGGAGCATTGATCGCTATTATATTTAATTTCTAGGATTTAGTCTAGGTTTGTTACTACTTTCAAGTTACTAAATTCTTCTTTTCCTTGTTTTTCAGGTGCATGCAAAGACACACACCATGAGCAATAAAGGACAAGAACTACTATTCTTTGACCCTAATAGAATATAACGTACGATCCAAAAAAAAGATGACAAGCGTCGATTGACATATGTACCCTATGGATCATTTGGAGCGATTTGAGGATCTAGTGACTACTATCAAAGCCAATGGAATCCCTAAGAATATTCTCTTTTCTAAGCTCTTCAAGTACTCACTTACTGGAGAAGCTTCATATTAGCTTAAGCAGTTACCACCAGGATCCCTGATATCCTGGAATGACATAAAAATGCTTTCTTGCGGAGCTTCTTTGATGACACAAGAGCAGAAGATCTGAGGAGCAAGATTGCTACTTTTTCACAAGAACGCTTAGAATCTTTCAGAAACTCTTGAATGAGATTTGATCATACCAAAGAGACTGTCCACACCATGGGTTCAACGGAGTGTAACTTCTCAGCACTTTCTTTAGAGGTATTGGATTACAGTATCAGATGGCTTTGGATACAGCTAGTGAGGGAAATTTCAGCACTAAGAATCCTGAAGAAGCTACAAGGTTGATTGACAATCTGGAATCCAGCAGCAGCACCAAGAACACATACTTTGAAAGAAAGAGATCAACTCCAACTATGAGTAAGGATGAAATTGAAGAGGTCAAGGCAAAACTGGATAGTGTTCAGAAATTCTTCAGGAAGTAGGTCACTTTTGTAGAGGTGGAAGCAATAGAGTCTGGAGATGATGAGACTGAAGAGGAGGATGTGAACTACATTGATGGGAATGGTTTTCAGAGACAAGGGAATTCAGGTTTCAACAGGAACTCCTATGGGAATGGTCAAAGGAGCAGATTTAATCAGAGTTCATAGCGGAAGCCCTTCAACAACAAGATTTATGGATCATCTTACTACCAGAATCCTCCTCAAGAGACTTAAGAAAGAAAGATTGGAGCAATGGTTGACAGAGTTTTAGAGGGACAGATGACTGTCAATTTTAACGGGAAGATAGATGGGATGTACCTCAACCTCAACACCAAGTTTGAGAACCTCAACACCCATGTGAAGAAGTTGGAGAATCAACTGTTGCAAACAAGTGAAACCATTAGGAGACATGAGAGCCTGATCAAGGAGAAAATTGAAGCTGGACATAAACACCACATCATTGCATTGATTGATGATGATTTTTGGCAGGAATTTAAGAGGGAAAGGCTCTAAGAAGGAGATTTTCGTGTGGAAAGTTCAATGTCATTTGGCAGTTCGCATTGGTGCCGATCGACACCCACCAATGAGCATCGATCGACAGCGAATCCTGCAGCATCAGTACTTCGTGTGAATCGACTAACGTCGATCGACACCTACATGAGACAGTCGATCGACATAGAGATAGAAAGATTGATCGGCAGTGCGACATGAGCATCGATCGACAGATGAGGACGCCAGTTCGACTACCAAGCATCGCTGCAAATTTGATTGTGCGTCCAACCAGAACGGTTTGGAAACAGTATACTGACACATCTGAAAGTATGGATCTTGAAAGAGAAGAGGAGGGACACTCCAAGAGGAAGCAAAAGATCCCCAAACATCTACACAGAGAAGCAAATGAAAAAGAGATGGATAGCTTTACCAAATGAGTTTTAAAAATTCATTTAGATACTCCTTTTGATGAAGCTTATTATGCTTACATACGATGATATAGAATTCATGTTCAATCATCTCAGAGAAAAGATGAAACAAAGAACTTGTCTAAAGAAAAAAGAGTCATCTTAGGAAGTTTGTGATTCCATGCTTTATCAAGGGCAACAAATACCCCAATGCCCGCTGTGATACTGGATCATCAGTGAGAATTACGCCAATAACTATGGCAGAGGAGCTGAACCGGAAAGTGGAACCCTCCAATGATTCCTTCACATTTGTAGACTGCTCAAAAGTGAACTCAGGAGGGATGGTAAAAGATGTTCCAGTGCAGATTAACAACACCTTAGTATCAGTACACTTCCACATGATGGACATCAGAATAGATTGGAACTCTTCACTATTACTCGGGAGAGCATTCATGGCTATTGTGGGAGCTATCTGCGATATGAAATTAAACAGGTTGTATCTATCTATAATTAATCAAAATATTTTCTTTGAACCTGTTAAGAATAACAACAATGCTACTCTGATTGAATGGTGTGATAATGCAGAAATGATGGCCACATGCTCCTGCGATTATGACTTCGATGAAGATTCGGAGGATGGAGCATAGATCGACACCCAGCCCAGACTATCGATCGATACGCTTGCAGTTAAGCAATCGATCGATGCCCACCATTTGTTATCGATCGACACTCACACTCAAAAACTGATCAACAACTACCACATAGATGTTGATTACAACACAACCCACCCCGTGTACGACGAAGATTACATATAAGAAAAGATGGTCGAGTACCGTGGTATTGCTATGGAAAAGGCTGTTGTTTTTGAATTTCCCATAGATTCGGGAATTCGACATCGATCGACTGTAACCCTATGCCATCGATACTGACCAAAGAGCAGCATCCGAAGTAGATTCAGCTGCAGAACGCGGGAAGGAATATGGTTATCTACAACCAGACAAATTCGTTATTATGGGAGATCCAGATGGTCATGCAAGAGCTATGGATGGCAGACTACTTAATGTCACGAGGAAAGATATTGCATACATCCTTGCCATGGCTAATGGAGCTGGAAACCTTTTCGCGCAACAATCTAGTTATCGAGCATCGATCGACGGTCACCATACACCATTGATCAACACGCGTCCAGTATGCGAAGGATACAATGAAGATTACATAGAGGAAGATCAGATTAAATATCGCGGCCTGGTCCCAGAAGACGCTGGTTGGGTGATGAACGCGAGAGTGGATAATCCAGCATCGATCACTGGCTACTCCTGGCCTTCAAATGACATCGGACGCGAACCAGAACACATACATAGAGAAGAAGAGACAGATATTGGTAACCTTAGACCAGATGAGTCGGATTTTTCAGAGATCCAGAGGGACATGCACAGGGTCTTTGTGGGAGACTCCTACATTTATCCAAGGAGGATGTAGCAGATGCCCTTATTATGGCTAATGGATCGGATAATATATTTGGATAGCAGCAGAAGCCATCGATCGACGCACACCATTCAGCATCGATCGATATTGAGGACCAGAGACACGAGCTGATGTAGATCGATGCTCATTGGTGGGTGTCGATCGACACCAATGTAAACTGCCAAATGACATCAAGCTTTCCACACATAAATCTCCTTCTTTGAGTCTATCCTTCTCAACTTCTAGACAAAAATCATCATCAATCACTACTCCTGGCCTTCGAATGACATCAAACGCAAACCAGAACACCTACATAGAGCAGAAGAGACATATATTGGTAACCTTAGACCAGATGAGTTCGGAATTATCAGACACCCAGAGGGACATGAACGTGATCATTGTGGGAGACTCCTAAATTTATCCAAGGAGGATGTAGCAGATGCTCTTATTATGGCTAATGGATCGAACAATATATTTGGACAGCAGCAGCAGCCATCGATCGACGCGAATCTTAAAGCATCGATCGACATTGAGGAGCAGATACACGAGCCGATCCATACTGATCCAGATACTTTCAAACCACCATCGATGGACAACGCCATCCGGACTTCAATCGATTGGCGTTACGAGCAAGGTACGAGAGCTTTCGACACTGAAGGCAACAGACATTTTCACTGGTAAAAGAAAGATGAGTATGGCATCTACAGAGATGAGAACGGTAATGCACGAGCTACAAATGGAAGGGTAGTAAATTTGCAAGCTGAAGACATTAGAGCAGTTCTAGAGAGAACTAATCTGTTTGAGCAGACCCACATATGTTTACTAGAACATGCAGCAAGGATCGCTATGTCGAGGAAGGAGCAACAGACATACACCAGAGAAGAGATTGATGATATTGTGAATGCAATCTACAGAACCCAAGATATGTCACTGGATGATTTCTACAAGAGGTTGGATGATGTCTACTATCCTATAAACCCATGCCTCATCGGTTTGACTGCACGCATGGATAAGATGAGGCAAGATTTGAATACTGTTCAGAGACAGCATGCGATTGGGGCAGACAACCGGGCATCGATCGACGGCAACACCAGAGCATCGATCGGCACTGAAGACAACAGAAACAAGACAGCAGCAGAAACAGAATTGGAAGATACGTTCGATTAGATTGCATTTTTTCACAGCCTGATGGAAGAAGATATTTCTCATCAACTGGAAGATATATCAGAGACTAAAGCTGCCAGACTTAGAATGCTACAGCGCAGTATTGAAAAACTAGAAGAAGGAATGCATTCAATGGACTTTTTCAGAACAGTCACAAGGAACGAGAAAAACAAAGCAGATGAGGCAATAAAGAGTTTCATCAGTAAATGGTTTTAGAAGAGCAATGAAGATGTAGACATTTATTTCCAATTGTTGATCCAACTTTCTACTATTCAGAGAGTTCACAACGTCGAGCTAAAGACTATAACCAAGCGCTGAGTGGGAGGCAACCCACTATTTAGTAAGCTTTTAATTCGTTTTTACTTCAACTACTACATATTTCGAGTTTTACTTTGTTTTATATAGACTGTTTGAGTCACCATCAATCGACACCATAGAGGCACCATCAGTCGACACTGGATCAAGACCATCGATCGACCATACACGCATACCATCGATCGATACTCTTTTACAGAGTTTGGTATCGAGTTTTCTACTTAATCCATTTACTTATGATTTAATTTTTCCTAACCAATCGGGGGCGGATTACATTGGGGACAATGTAATTTAAGTTTGGGAAGGTTTGCTAATGCTATTTAATTTGTTTTGAGTTTTATTTGCTATATATATATATATATATATATATATAAAGTTTTTCAAAAATGTTTTATTGCGTCAAGAAGGGGACTATGATCAAGATTTATTATTGACTAACCACACTTTAGCACCATTCTTAGAAGCTTTTTCGAGAGATTACTATAGATACCAAAGTGGATCATCCTGCCATTATATCACACTTTCTTAGAAAGTTTGAAGAAACCGAAGCTGATTTCCAACACTAATCCTGACATATTTGCTTGCTTTAGGATTTGGTATACATTGGATCAGATTCCTTCTGCAAGCCTGTAGGTACAAGTCATTGCACCTTTGGTTCCCTTCTCTCTTTCTCTTCAGCATCTACCTAATAACTTACAAGATTGAGATGACTTCCCGAGATGCAGAGGGGTAGTTAAATTACCTTTAACCCCATTATTCTAATTTGGAGGAACGATCACACATTGTTGGAAGTGAGGGGTACGTACATTATTGATGACCCCACTATTTGCCTACAACTTTGCCCAAAAACAAAAGAAAAAAAAAGAAAAGAAAAAAAAGAGGAAAATCAAAAATGAGATGGCAAGATAGACTGTATCAGCATCATTGTCCATTGAGTTTGAGATCTAGAAGGATTCAGAGAGAAAGAGGGGAGAAAGGAATCAGACAAGGATGTGTGCCTAGTTGTTCAGATACTTGCAGAGGTAGAGTCCATGTGTCCATTGATCGATACTCCCAAGGTAAATACTACACTTTATTTTATGCAAGGAAATGAAAACAGTAGAGGCGTGAGTCAGACTAGTATTTGATAAGTTGTTGGTAGACTGAATTTAATTGCTATACTATGATAGGGTATACAAAGTTTCTCTATGATTGACTTGATAAGATGTGGTTGCAACAAAGTAAGGTGACATTATGTGAGTTTCCGCTTTTCAAATCTCTTTCACAGGCTTGGTTTGCTTGAGGACAAGCAAAAGGTTAAGTTTGGGGGAGTTGATATAGCCTATTTATTACCAGTTTTAGGCCATGTTCTAGGCTATATTTAAGGTTTATTATGTGTGTTTAGGATATGTTTAAGAGTGTTTACAGGTCTAGGGACGTTTTAGAGATAAATGGAGATACTTGGAGCTTTTAGAGTATTTAGAGGAGAAGAATCCGTAGCTGACTATAAGAGGAGTCGACGTACAAGTCTGTC
>CAJHQP010004827.1:0-51408 GCA_905132765.1 Moricandia arvensis | reverse complement strand
TCATGTGGGGGGCAACCAACCAGAACCAGAAGGAGCAATACAACATGAAGGTTCTGAAAGTCATGATCAACCTGATCACCCACAAGATCATGAGGATGACGACACTGCAGAGCAAGTGCAAGTACAACCATTAAGAAGAAGCAACAGGATTAGGCAGCAAGCACACACTGAAGAACAAGTGCAAGTACAACCATTAAGAAGAAGCACCAGGATTAGGCATAAAAGGGTATACTTCAATGCCAATTTAGTTACCCATCCCACTCAGGCAGTATGTTCCTTGGCTCAATATCCAGAAGAACATCAAGCCTTCATAAGCAACGTAGATCAAGAGTATCTTCCAAGAACTTATGAAGAGGCCATGGCAGATGATGAGTGGAGAGCATCGGTTGAAGATGAAATCAATGCCATGATCAAGAATGATACATGGTTTGAGGTTGAGCTCCCCAAAGGAAAGAAAGCAGTAACAAGTCGCCTCATCTACACCATCAAGTATCTAGCTAATGGAAAACCAGAAAGAAAGAAGACAAGGCTGGTAGCAAGGGGATTCACTCAGACTTATGGAGAAGATTACTTGGATACATTTCCACCAGTAGCAAAACTTCACACCATCAGAATTATACTGTCACTTGCAAACAACTTGGAGTGGGAACTATGGCAAATGGATGTGAAGAACGCTTTTCTTCAAGGAGAACTAGAGGATGAGGTCTACATGCGTCCTCCTCCTGGTCTAGAAGACATGGTCAAACCAGGAAACGTGTTGAGACTCAAGAAGGCCATCTATGGGCTGAAGCAATCACCAAGAGCATGGTACCATAAGCTCAGCACTACCCTTAATGGAAAAGGGTTTAGTAGATCTGAGGCAGACCATACTCTTTTCACCCTCACCAGCCAACAAGGTATAGTAGTCATCCTTGTGTATGTTGATGATATCATCATCACAGGGAGTGACAAAGAAGGTATACAAACCACCAAAGCATATTTAAAATCTGTTTTTGATATTAAAGATTTGGGTGAACTAAAGTACTTTCTTGGAATAGAAGTATGCCGATCTAAAGATGGGCTATTCTTATCTCAAAGAAAGTACACACTTGATCTCTTGAATGGAGCAGGTATGCTTGGAGAGAAACCAGCAAAGACTCCACTAGAGGATGGCTATAAGATCTTGCGTGAGGGGGAGTATGAGGCAACACCATTTGATGATCCAAAACAATACAGAAGACTAGTAGGTAAGCTTATCTATTTAACGATCACTAGACCTGATATTTGTTTTGCTGTGAACCAGGTGAGCCAGCATATGCAAGTGCCAAAGGTTCATCACTGGAAAATGGTGGAGAGGATACTCAGATATCTCAATGGAGCTCCTGGACAAGGAGTATGGATGGGATGTAATGGCAACACAGAAGTAGTAGGATACTGTGATGCTGATTGGGCAGGAGACAGAAATGATAGGAAGTCCACTACTGGCTACTGCACCTTCATTGGAGGCAATTTGGTAACTTGGAAAAGCAAGAAGCAAAAGGTGGTTTCATGTTCAAGTGCTGAAGCTGAATATAGAGCCATGAGGAAACTTACAAACGAGCTGGTATGGATCAAAGGATTACTCAAGGATTTGGGATTCGAGATCACTTCTCCAATCATAATGCATTGTGACAACCAAGCAGCCATTCACATAGCCTCAAACTCAGTGTTTCATGAGAGGACGAAACACATTGAGGTGGACTGCCATAAGGTGAGACAAATGGTGATCCAAGAGGTCATATTGCCGTGCTACACAAGGAGTGAAGATCAGTTGGCCGACATTTTCACTAAAGCCGCAAGTACCAAGGTGTGTGAGTCCATTTATCCTAAACTTGGACTCACCGACATTACTAAGGCATAACTCTCTTAGCCATGGAGCTTCTACTCTTTCCTTAGTATGTTTTTGTCCCAACAACAGGGTTTTGCATATTAAGGTTTTAATGAGGGAAGTCTTCATGGTTTCCAAGCTTGATCCAATATAATGAGGTCAAGCTTGAGGGGGAGTGTTAGAATGAAGACAAATAATGTGTTGAGATCAAGCAATGAAGAGAGACCTAACGTGACTTGGAAGCAAAGAAAAGAGGAGAGGCACTTGAAATAAACTAAGGAGACCTATGGGGAGCTACTTCACGTGCAGAGACAAGGTCAGAAGCACTCACTCACTTGCAAGACAAGGACCACTCAGCAACTTGCTCATCCCCCATGCTAGCCAAGCACATGCTGTCTCCTTTTCCTCCTCTCACTCCAAACATTAGATCTAGATCAGCATGGGTCTCTTATTATATTGTTTCTATTGTTTATTCATGTATGGGCAGTAGGCTCCTCTTGGTGCCTATTTTAACTCTTGTACTCTCATCATTCATAAGTAAGGAAAACGAATCCTTCATTATTCTCTTGTTCTCTCTTGCTCACAAACTCACTCTCTCTCTCTCTCTCTCTCTCTCTCTGGTCACGAATCATTCTCTACATTCTCTCAAGTGTTCTTGAGTATTCTTCAATATACTCTTCATATTCTTACAAATACTTCGGGCAAAGAAGACCAAGAATCGTCGATCCTAGCAACGGCCAGCAAACAACAATTCCCGACGCGTCCGTCCCATCAAAAAAGACAAGTCCAACGTGATACGTCCTAGGATTGGACAGGATCACTCAAACGGTTTGAAGGACATGAACTCGCCAAAAAGGGAGAACTGATGGGTTGAATGGTGACACAAAGGGTTGCAGATGGCCCGATGATACTACCAGAGGGTTCGTTTGCTGCTTGATGAGACACACAAGTCCAGCAAAACGAAGATTTGTTTACTCAGAGATAACCTCACCAAAAAACAGAAATGCTCTAAACAAAGAACAAAGAGAATAAACTTAAAATAAGAAGAAAATCGATTGATTTGTTGTTGTAGAAAGATTACATATTTATAGTAGCAAAGGCATATGAAAAGACTTAGAATTTTGTGGAAAAAAGTACATAGAAAAAGCAACAAAGACTAAAAATGGTCAAATGACTCTTTGGTTCTTGTTCTGGTCAAAATGACCCTTGGTAAGAAATGTCATGTTCACGACTATCGGGACATTCGGTACGTACCAAATGGGCCAGAAGTGAAGTGTTGTGTCCTAACTCAGGTTCCACTCGTTGATCTTGAGTTCTGGCTCGACTGTTGGTCTTAGAATGCCGAATGGGTCGGGAAAGACTGGCTGTGGGACGGTCAATTAGGTCATTAGGTCGTGGTTGCAGCCTTAGGTCATTTCCGGATGTACGCGGGTTGATTCTGTACACGGCTCGGTCCATTGATCTGGTACGGTTGGACGGGTGAATCTCGGTTGAACTGATCTGATCGTCGTGATCACCATGCTGGGCTGGTTCCACGTCCTGGGGTGCATCATTCCCTTCCTCTTCAAAAGGATTTGTCCACAAATCTGGATCATCTGCACGGAAAAGAGATAAATCAGAAACATTAAAACTTGAAGAAATATCATACTTACCTTGAAGATCAAGCCGATAAGCATTGTCATGGATTTTCTTAATGATCTGAAAGGGACCATCGACTCTAGGCATGATCTTAGACTTTCTTTGTTCAGGGAATCGTTCCTTTCTCAAGTGAACCCACACAAGGTCTCCTTCCTTAAATATGACATTGGTCCGTTTCTTTTTGCCTTTCTCTCATAAATATTTTTCTTGGCTTCAATGTTGGCTCGAACCTTCTCATGCAACTTCCTAATGGTCTCATCCTTCTTTTTCCCATCTGTACTAATTCTTTCACTCAAAGGCAAAGGCAAAAGATCAAGTGGAGATATAGGGTTGAAGCCATAAACAATCTCAAACGGAGAAAACTTATTAGCAGAATGCACATAATGATTGTATGCAAACTCGACATGAGGCAAACATTCTTCCCAAAGTTTAAGATTCTTTCTAATCAATGACTTAAGCAAAGCAGATAAGGTCCAGTTTACAACCTCAATTTGACCATCAGTTTGAGTATGACAAGTGGTGGAAAACAAAAGCCTCGTTCCTAATTTGGACCACAAAGTTTTCCAAAAATAGCTAAGGAACTTAGCATCTCTATCTGAAACAATGGTTCTAGGCATTCCGTGCAACCTAACAACATCTCTAACGAACAACTCAGCAACATGCAAACATCATCAGTTTTATGACAAGGTATGAAATGAGCCATTTTCAAAAATCTATCAACTACCACAAAGATAGAATCTCGACCAGACTTAGTTCTAGGCAATCCAAGAACAAAATCCATAAAAATATCAACCCAAGGATAAGATGGAATGGGTAGAGCTGAATACAAACCTTGGTTTTGCACTTTAGATTTGGCTTTCTTGCAAACCACACACCGGTTGCATATCCTCTCTACATCCTTCATCAAGCTTGGCCAATAAAAATGCTCATACACCACCTTTTATGTCTTCTTGATTTCGGAATGTCCCATAAGATCTCCTCCATGTGATTCCCTGAAAAATAACTCCATCGAAGAACATTGGGGCACACACAAGCGGTTATCATAGAATAGGAAATCAGACACTTGATATTATTTCCCATAAGCGGTCTTGGAACATTTTCTAAAAACCTCTTTGAAATCCGGATCAGTTGCATACAAATATTTGATAAATTCAAATCTAAGCAACTTTGTTTCTAGATTTGAGAGAAGAGTGTACCATCTAGACAAGGCATCAACCACCACGTTTTCTGTCATGTCCCCGATCCTGGGAGGGACCATGGCGCAAGGAGACACACCAGTCAGGTCGTGTGACCTAAAGACAAGCGTATCATAGTCCAAAACGTGGTTAAGGTCATCAAGGAACTGAGACTTAGCCAAAATAAGGAAGAGGAAAACTCAAAGAAGCTGGACAAGTGATCAGGTAGCTGGATGAGGTCCGAGGGAAGCTCGATCATCTAGGTGAAGCTCGATGGAATGAATGATCAGAATGGATCATGGTAAAACTAAGTCTAGGTCTGGAAATATACCAAGGGACTTAGAAGGATTGAATAAGACGAAGATATCAAGCTGTACGAAGTGTATCACAGCTGGGTGGTGCGAACAAGAAGCTCAACCAGCTGAACGAAGCTATGTTGGAGCTCAAGTAGAGTGTGGAAGATCCCTGAGCTGGATGGACTAGCTCACTCAGCTAGGTCAGATGGGGATCAGCTCATCTCAGCTAGACGGAGTGTTAAGGTCTCGGGCAGTTGGACCGGTCCGGGCCGTGGTCGGGTCAGCCGGTTGGGTCTTATAGTCCGGCCATTTGGCCAATGGCTTGGGCAGTGTATGGGCTCGGTCCAAGGACTTCTGGAGGGGTCCAGGATTGCCTAGGAACTGCTATATGGCAGTTGTAGGCGAATGGATGCAAAGGAAGGCAGTTATGGCCGAAAGGATACGATGGGACCAAAAGGTGCCCATTCGCCCACCAAATGGTGTCCCCTTAGCCTGGGAAGTTACCCACACCTTCTTATATAGTGGAACCTGGACACGAAAATAACCATCATTTTTCATAAGAAAACCAGAGATACAAGTCATGGGACAGAGAGAAAGAAGGAGAGATCCAAATCTGTCTTAAAGGGGATATTGTGGAGATTAAGCAACTCATCTTTCTCCTATCTAAAGAAGGCAAGTCCGTGGGTTTACAGGCACGCCAGGGATTATTCCTAAACCCTGAAACACAAATAAAAAGAGAGATAAACAGAGAGATAGTCGGATTCAATAGTCCAAGGCAGATATGCATTCAAAGGCAATAAAGAGGCAGTTTTGGAGGGCAATGAAGAAAGGAGTTGAGGACGACCCTCATATGAGCTTTGATTAATGTTTGGCACGCCCTAGGCTTCCTATACATCCATAAAATACACGCAAATATCCAGGAGAGGATATGGAGGGCCGGAATGCACTTCCAATGGTTGAGAGAGCCTTGAAGGCAAATATGTGAAGAAAGGCAGTTTCATGGGTATTGAAGGGGGAAGTGATGCACGACCCTTGGGTGGAGTTTAATCATGGATGAACACATCCCAGGCTTCCTATGTGTCTTGGGAACACACACAAATATCCAGGGGAGAAGGGAGAAGGCCGGACTTCACTCTCAATGACACAAACAGCCTTGAAGGCAATGCAATGTAGAAAACAGTTTCATGGGAGTTCCATGGAAGGGAAAGTTATGAACGACCTTTGATGGAGTTTGATCATTGAATATCAGGTCCTAGGTTTCCTCTACAATCATATAATACACGCAAATGGCCAGGGAAGAAGAGAGATGATCAGAGTTCACTCTCAAAGGTCAAGGCAGCCTTATAGGTGTATAAGGTGGGGATTAAGCAACAACAAGGTTAAGTTTGATTTGGGAAAGGCAAGGCCAACTAGAATGGATTTCAGAGGCAAGGAGAAAGAATTGGAAAGGGGCTTTAAGACTCCAGGACACACGTTCAAGGTAAAAGGTATAACCATAGAACAATGGGCCAAGATCATGGATCGGTTTGATCATGATTTTAGGGCGGTTTGTAATGGTTATATCCTTTCTCTTCCTTTTCTGTTTAAATTACTTTACATTCATTTTATTCTCCATATTTACATGAGGAACATAGTGGTTTAGTCTCAGAATTGGCTTGGTAAAGGGTCAAGGTAATGTTCTAAGTAACACCAAACATGAACATGGCTCATGGGGACAGACCATGAACGGTTCTCATGTGATCCGAATAGATTTGGTAGATTTCGATTATGGATTTCTCTTAGTGGTGATTTATCATGAATTATCATGAATTTTAATTGGTTTTTGGAGCACTTTTGAAAATGGTCCATTTTGGGCAGGAACCATGCAATTGCTAGAACTGTGTACTAGGTTATCAGATTAATATGTATTAATTGTGCTTGAGTGGTTATAGAACATGTCTGCTTGTTGTCATACTGGTACCTGAGGGTAAGGCTGGAACTGGGTGGCATGGACCACAAGTATGGAGCTGGTTGTGATTATGCAGGGAAGCTCAGGTGTGATATGATCATGGCAAGGAGGGGCAACCTGATTCATGGATGACGGATCAAGGTGTCTGATCTGATGGACTTAGGATCTGATGGGCATTACTAGTCCAAGAGAGGGACTTGCTATTATATCCAACAAAGCATGAAGATGTTGGGTGATGCATTAACTGAGAGAAGCTAGATGCATTGCTATACCATTGAAGACTCCCCAAAGGTTACTTGGTATGTGGGGATGGTTGGTTTAATGACTAAGTAACCAAGGGGAGATATTTATGCAGGTATAAGAGAGTTGGACGAGTTGGCAGGGAGCTGGGCGCAGCTAACTTGTAGCTCTATCAGCTGGAAGAGAGTAGATGGAACCTCAGGTGAAGTGGTTCAGCTTAGCTAGCTGGATGAGCTAGTTAAACAAGCTGAGGCAGCTGGCCTTAGCTCGGTTCTAGCTAGATGAGGTGAGTCGGCTCGATGAGCTGGATGAGCTAGCTAAGTCAGCTAAGAGGATGAGCTAAACAATTCAGTTGGGCCGATGAGCTAACAAGCTTCGTTGATGTGGCCAAGGTATGACTTAGCAAATACTTGGATAAAGTAGTATCTTGCTAGGATACTGGTAGAATGGTTTAGGGGAATGGAACCTCAGAATTGTATGACTTGTACCATGTAAGGATCAATCTATAAGCTGTAAGGTAGTTAAGTGAACTAACCAAGGCATAGACGATTAGATTGGACAAGTGTTAGATTGGTTTTAGACCAATGGTTAATATAGTATAATCCGCTGAGTATGAGTTGAAATGATCTAAGCTAGGGAATGACTACAGTAGTCTTGAGGTAAGATCTAAGTTAGCCCTCGCCTATGGGCGATAATATAGATAAAGGGCAAAAACAATTAGAGGTTTGGTCCGGAAGAGGATCGAGCGACGTGAGGCTTGACCGCGGCCTTGAAGGCCGGATCGGGTCTTACATTTTCCTTACTTTGTTTGTACTTGATCACATAAGGAAAGGTATCAATGAACTCGACCCAACGTGCGTGCCTTTTGGTTAGCTTTTGCTGTCCCTTGAGGTGTCTCAATGATTGGTGATCAGTGTGGATCATGAACTCCTTTGGCCAGAGATAGTGTTGCCAAGTCTGAAGAGCTTGTACCAAAGCATACAACTCTTGGTCGTAAGTGGGGTAGTTAAGCGTGGCTCCTCCAATTTTCTCACTGAAATAAGCAATGGGTCTCCTGTCCTGCATCAAGACGGCACCAATACCAACACCTGAAGCATCACATTCGATATCAAAAGTTTTAGTAAAATCAGGAAGCATAAGTAAAGGAGCTTGAGTTAACTTTCCTTTGAGATTTTGAAATGCCTCTTCTTGAGCTTGTTCTCATTTGAACCAAAAATTCTTTTTGATCACCTCAGTGAGTGGAGCTACTATAGTGCTGAAGTTTGGGACAAACCGTCGGTAGAACCCAGCAAGTCTTTGAAAGCTCCTCATTTCGCCCACGGTTGTTGGACTAGGCCAATCTCTGATGGCTTTGATTTTCTCTTTGTCCACTCTGAGTCCATCTGCACCTACAACAAAACCTAAGAAGACCACGTGATCTGTCCCAAAAGAGCATTTAGCAAGATTAGCAAACAAGTGTTCTTTCCTAAGGATTTCTAGAACAGATTTCAAATGCTTTTTATGATAATCAAGACTCTTGCTGTAGATAATTATATCATCAAAGTAGACAACAACAAAATGACCAATGAATGATCGCAAGATATGATTAATCAAACGCATGAATGTACTAGTGCATTAGTGAGACCAAAGGGCATGACAAGCCATTCATACAATCCTAGTTTTGTTTTGAATGCAGTTTTCCATTTATCACCTTCTTTCATGCGAATTTGGTGATAGACACTTTTCAAATCTATCTTAGAGAAGACAGAGGAACCATGCAATTCATCAAGCATGTCATCAAGTCTAGGGATTTGATGCCTATACTTTACCGTTATGTTGTTGATGGCGCGGCAGTCCACACACATCCGCCAAGATCCATCCTTTTTCGGCACAAGGAGGACAGGTACGGCACAAGAGCTAAGGCTTTCTCTGAAGTAGCCTTTCTCAAGAAGCTCTCCAATCTGTTTCTGAAGTTCCTTTGTTTCCACCGGGTTGGTTCGATAAGCTGGTCGGTTCGGAAGCTTTGCACCCCGAATGAAGTCAATCTGATGTTCAATGCCTCTTATTGGGTGTAAACCTTTTGGGTTCTCTTTTGGAAACACATCAGAGTAATCCTGCAAGACTTCTATCAAATCACTCGGAATTTCCGGTGCAAGGTTAGAAGAAGAAGCTATTAGAGATCCTTTATAAACAAACAAAAGAAATGGTTGTTGAGAGTAAAGAGACTTTCTGACCTGAATTTCTTTGATAAAGAAATTGGAATTCTTACGAGATGTCTCTGGTTCATCCGGTTTGACTTCCTTGTCTCGACCCTTCTTGACTTGGATCTGATCTTGGTGGACATCCAAAGGAGTCAAGGGCACCAGTGTGATCTTTTTCCCTTATGATCAAAGGAGTGTCGGTTTGTGTATCCATCATGTATCGCCTTTTGTCGAACTTCCATGGTCGACCCAAAAGAATGTGACAGGCGTCCATGGGAATGACATTGCAAAGGACTTCGTCCTCATATCGTCCGATGGTAAGAGGGACCGTGACTTGTTCCTTCACATGTTTCTCACCAGCCTCGTTGAGCCATTCCAAACGGAAAGGTCGAGAGAGAGGTCTGGTCACTAGTCCAATTTTCTTAACAAGAGTATCACTAGCAACATTAGTGCAACTGCCACCATCAATAATCAAAGAACAAAATTTATCGGAAATCAAACATCTAGAGTGAAAAAGATTCTCCCTTTGTTCTCGTTCACTGGTTTTGGGTTGCACACTCAAGGATCTCCTAGTGGCAAGTAATGTACCGTGAGCTGGATAGTCGAGATGGTCAGGTTCCACATCAAAGGTCGGGACTGATTCTTCGTCCATGTAGTCGTCAAAGATCGAACAAGATGGTGGTCATAGACTGGTCCGAGATCATCGGCCGTGGGCTCGTACTCATCAATGATTGGACCGACTGAATCGTCCAAGGGTCTCCTAGCAACCAGAAGTGGTCCTTGATGTGGGTAATCGACTGGTTCTTCATCCTCATCATAGACTGGACCAAGATCTTCCTTATTCTCCTTGTCGTCCTCAGACTCAACTTCTCCATTCTACAAGAGAATCATCACCTTTTAGTTTGGACAAAGGTTAGCATAATGCCCAAGACCATGACATCTAAAGCACTGGATGTCTCTTCTTCGTTTGGGAGGTCCATCAGTCTTTTCTCTATCAACACGAGCAGGGACATTAGTCTTAAAAGCTGTATTTGTTGTGGCTGGAGAGTTACCTTTGTCTTGGTAGTTTGGTTTGGAAGCAAAGGTCGGTTTTGGAGCATAGGATGGTTTGGAAAGGCCCTTCCTCCTTATTTTATGCTCAATCAAGATAGCTTTGTGTAGCATCTGATCCAAACTTTCATACTCTTGAAACTCCATTCGGTCTTGAATATCACGGTTGAGTCCGGCAAGGAATCTCGCCATAGTAGCCTCCAAAGTCTCATCCACATCATCTTTGATCATCAGTGTTTCCATCTCCTGGAAGTATCCTCAACTGATTTGGTTCCTTGAAGCAAATGCCTAAGCCTTTGGTAAAGGTCACGATGGTAGTGCTCCGGAACAAATCTTTTTCTCATCAAGGAAGTGAGCTCATCCCATGAGGCTATAGGTCTTCCACCTGTTCTCCTCATGTGAGTCAACACTTGATCATAACAGTTAATAGCATAGCTAGTAAATTCAGTTGCAGCCAACCTAACCTTTTTAAGTTCAGAGAAATTTTGACAATCAAAAACGAGCTCAATTTTCTTTCCCATTCTAAAAATGCATCAGGATCGTTTTTGCCTTCAATGGTTGGAATCTTAAGTTTCAATCCACCTAAAACATCATCAAATTGTTCATTTCTCCTAGCAAAAGGATTAACATCACTTTTTCATGGTTTTGGTGTCGTGGACCTCTCCTAGGTCGGTTGATGGAACGATCATCAAGGAACTCCTCCTCATCATCATCATCGGATCGGTTGGTCGGTCTCGGGTGTTCTCTTCTTGTTCCGGTTCTGGACTGATTTATTTGACGAACCTGCATCTCATCAAGACGTTGATGGATCTTCTCTAAACCTGTTTTCAAAAGGTTAGTAAAGGAATCATTTAAAGCTCTCATTTGCAAGTTGGACAAGCCGACTACAGAATTTCCGGGACGGTTTCTTTCATCTTCACTCTCCATGGTTCCTGAAATTGCTAAACACCAAAGATTAACACAGTTAAATATATTTCTCACACGCTCAGGTGTTTAATCTCCCCCACTCAAGTGTTTCACTTGGAATTTGGATGGTCACTCAAGAGTTTCTTCTCAAAGTTCTAAGAAAGACAAACCAAGTTTCCCAATGGGTTTTCCAAGCAAACAAACAATGAAATGAGATAGGAAGATAAGAAATTTGGGTTTTGGAATCCGCTTTAACCTCCTCAAAGGCCGGATTTCTCCTCGGCCAGCAGGCTTTCTCTTCCACCAACAAACCACAATCAAACTTTTCGAAATTTCTTTTTTTGACTCTTTTGTTTTTCTCTTTTATTTTGATATTTCTTTTTTTTTCTTTTTTATATAGTGGATGGTATTGAGGGGCCCAGATTCAATATAGAAATAAGAAGAAGTGTTTGAAGAAATTTAAATGGAAGATGAGAAGAATGGATAGATGATACCGATTGAGTGGCTCTGATACCACTGTATACGTCCTAGGATTGGACAGGATCACTCAAACGGTTTGAAGGATATGAACTTGCCAAAAAGGGAGAACTGATAGGTTGAATGGTGACACAAATGGTTGCGGATGGCCTGATGATACTACCAGAGGGTTCGTTTGCTGCTTGATGTGACGCACAAGTCCAGCAAAACGAAGATTTGTTTACTCGGAGATAACCTCACCAAGTAACAGAAATGCTCTAAACAAAGAACAAAGAGAATAAACTTAAACTAAGAAGAAATTCAATTGATTTGTTTCTGTAGAAAGATTACATATTTATAGTAGCAAAGGCATATGAAAAGACTTAGAATTTTGTGGAAAAACATACATAGAAAAAGCGACAAAGATTAAAAATGGTCAAATGACTATTTGGTTCTTGTTCTGGTCAAAATGACCCTTGGCCTACTGTCCAGGTTCATCTGAATCTAGCCTGGTAAACAAATGACCCTTCGCCTACTGTCCAGGTTCGTCCAAACCAGATGGGTGTACTGCGGTAAGGAGCAGGACGTACTGTGGTCTGTCCGCGTGGGTGATTGTTGAAATTTCATGAACGAATGTCAACTATAGTCGAACCAAATCTTCAGAGAGCATAAGTATCCTTGCTTCAGAGACATTAGAATGATTGGTCATCATGAAATCATCAAACTGGTTAGAAATGTCATGTTCACGACCATTGGGACAAGCAGTACGTACCAAACGGGCTAGAAGTGAAGTGTTGTGTCCTAACTCAGGTTCCACTTGTTGATCTTGAGTCCTGGCTCGACTGTTGGTCTTAGAATGTCTAATTGGTCGGAAAAGACTGGCTGTGGGACGGTAAATTAGGTCATTAGGTCGTGGTTCCAGCCTTAGGTCATTTCCGGATGTACGCGGGTCGATTCTGTACACTGCTCGGTCCATTGATCTGGTACGGTTGGACGGGTGAACCTCGGTTGAACTGATCTGATCGTCCTGATCACCATGCTGGGCTGGTTCCACGTCCTGGGGTGCATCACAACGGAAGACGTCGACTCAGCAATTGACGCAGTCGACAAAAACATGACGCCCGAGTAAAAAGACTCGCCCAAACAAACAGAACTATGAGATGGCATTATCCTTGAAAGAGGTACGTAGGCAGCTCGCCGAAAGGCAAGTTCAGCTATCCCCCTCTCTAAAAAGGGGGGAGTGTGATGCACCCCAGGACATGGAAATAGCCCAGCATGGTGATCAGAACAGTTCAACCGAGGTTCACCCGTCCAACCGTACCAGATGAACGGACCGAGCCGTGTACAGAATCGACTCGCATATATCCGGAAATGACCTAAGGCTGGAACCACAACCTAATGACCGAATTAAAAATCCCACAATCAGTCTTCCGAACCCATTCGAAATTCTAAGACCAACAGTCGAGCCAGAACTCAAGATCAACGAGTGGAACCTGATTCAGGACACAACACTTCACTTCTGGCCCGTTTGGTACGTACCGCATGTCCCGATGGTCGTGAACATGACCTTTCTAACCAGATTGATAATTTCATGATGATCGATCATTCTAAACTCTCTAAAGCATGGATACTTAACCTCTCTAAAGATTTAGGTCAACTAAAGTTGGCCATCCGTTCATGAAGTTCATCGATCACCCACGCGGACAGACCACGGTACGTCCTACTCCTTTCCACAGTACACCCATCTGGTTCACACGAACCTGGACAGTAGGCGAAGGGTCATCTGTGGACAAGGCTAGATTCGGATGAACCTAGACTGTAGACCAAGGGTCATTTCGACCAGAACAAGAACCAAAGAGTCATTTGACCATTTTTAGTCTTTGTTGCTTTTTCTAGGTGTGTTTTTCCACAAAATTCTAAGTCTTTTCATATGTCTTTACTACTATAAATATGTAATCTTTCTTCAGCAATAAACTATTCGATTATCATCTTTGTTTTGAGTTAAACTCTTTGTTCTTTGAAGAACTTTTCTTTTTTTCTTGGTGAGTCATATCCAAGATAAACAATCCTTAAAATTGTTGGACTTGTGAGTCATATCAAGCAACGACTAGAGATCCTTCTTTTGGTGGACTTGTGAGTCATATCAAGCACCAACTGAAGTCGAGAATATCGGAGGCCTTCCGCAACCTTCGTGCGACCCTTCAATCCATCCCGTTCTCATTCGTGAGTTCATATCCAGCCCAATCCGCTCGAGTGATCCTATATAGGGCGAATCAAGTGGTGTCAGAGCCACTCTTCTGGTATTGTCTATTCATCCATCTTTCTCATCTTCCATTTTCTTCAATCACTTCTTCTTCTACCTTTCTTAAATCTAGGCCCCTCATTACCATCACTAGATAAAAAAAAAAGATCTTCGATAAAAAAAAGATTCAAGAATTTGATTTGTGGATTGGTGGTGGAAGAGAAAGCCTGCTGGCTGAGGAGAAATCCAGCCTTTGAGGAGGTCAAAAAGGATTTCAAAACCAAAAATATCTTATCTTTCTATCTTGAGAAAGTTCCCTTTTGTTTGCTTGGAATTGTCCATTGGGATTCTTTGATCAGTTTTCTTAGAACCATGAGTGGAAACTTGTGTGTGTGACCACCAAAATCTGAGAGAAGCACGTGTGTGGGTGAGGATCAAACACTTGAAAGTGTGAGGTTTTTATCTAACGTTTTGTGTTTAAGAAATTTCAGGAACCATGAGTAGTGAAGGAAAAAGAAACCAACCCGAAAACTAATTTGCTGGATTATCTAACCTACAAATGCGTGCTTTGAACGATTCTATGACTAACTTGATGAATGAAGGTTTAGATCGGATCCATCAAAGGCTTGATGAGCTTCAGGCCAGCCAACAAACTCATCCTAGAACCGGAGCAAGAAGAGATCGCCCAAGGAGGTACAACTGGTCCGATGATGAGACCCTAGGGGAAGATTTCCGAGAGGATGAAGTAAGACAACCAACCGACCTAGGATAGGTCATAGAAATCGAGAGCAAGATGATATCAATCCATTTGCTAGAACTGATCGTGCTGATGATAGCTTAGGAGGATTAAAACTGAAAATCCCAACTTTTGATGGTAAAAACGATCCTGATGCTTTCCTTGAATGGGAAAGAAAGATTGAGCTTGTCTTTGATTGTCAAAACTTTTCTGATCTTAAGAAAGTTAGATTGGCTGGTATTGACCAAGTTGTGACTCATAGGAGGAGAACAGGTGAAAGGCCAATTGAAACATGGGATGAGCTTACCATGATGATGAGGAGACGATTTTTGCCTACTCACTATCACCGTGACCTCCACCAGAACTTGAGACGCCTACTTCAGGGCACCAAGTCCGTGGAAGACTACTACCAAGAGATAGAGATCTTGATGATAAAAGTTGATGTGGACGAGCCTATGGATGCCACTATGGCACGATTTATTTCAGGTCTCAACCGTGACATCCAAGATCGTATGGAGCTTCAAGAATATGGTAGTGTGGAGCATCTGTTACACAAGCCCATCTTGATTGAACAGCAAGCCAAAAGAAAAAGCTACTCAAGACTGGCCCTTGCTCCCAAACCGGCCTACGCTCCTAAACCAAACTGTCAAGACAAAGGTAAGTCTTCTCCCACAACACATAATGCTTTTAAGACTAAAATTCCTGCTCGTGTGGACAAAGGAAAGGAAGTTGAGACTTCTGGCCGAGCAAAAGACATTAGGTGCTTCAACTGTCAAGGTCTAGGACACTATGTCAAAAACTGCCCCAACCAGCGAGTGATGATTCTCATGGAGAATAGTGAGGTTGAGTCCGAGGATGAAGAGGAGGACAAGGAGGATTTGGGTCCTATCTTTGATGATGAAGAGGAATCCTTTGACTACCCACATCATGGACCCCTACTTGTTGCTAGGAAGACCTTGGATGATCCCATTTTCAATGAGAAGGACGACCACTTGGTCAACTGTTTTGGGCCAACCTTTGATGCTGATTCTGGTCCTATCTATGATGATGAAGATAGCCTTGACTACCCAACTTTCGGTCCACTTCTTGTCACTAGGAGATCTTTGAGTGTGCAACCCAAAACCAACGACAAAGAACAAAGGGAGAATCTCTTTCATTCTCGTTGTCTCATTTCTGAAAAAGTGTGCTCTTTGATTATTGATGAAGGTAGTTGCTCTAATCTGACTAGTACACCCTTGTAAGGAAACTTGGGCTTGTTACTCGGCCTCTTTCTCGTCCTTTCAGGTTGGAATGGCTAAATGAGGCTTGAGAGCAGTACGTGAAGGAACAAGTCACAGTCCCCCTTACCATTGGACGCTATGAGGATGAAGTGGTTTGCAACGTTCTCCCTACGGACGCTTGTCACATTCTCTTGGGTCGACCATGGCAGTTTGATAAGAAGGCTGTGCATGATGGATTCACAAACCGACACTCCTTTGACCATAAAGGAAAGAAGATCACACTGGTACTTTTGACACCTTTGGAGGTTCATCAAGACCAAATCCAACTGAAGAGGAAACGTTGCAAAGAGCCCAAACAAGACAAACCTGAATCCTCTCGAAGGAACTCCAACTTCTTCATTAAAGAGAGTCAGGTCAGGAAATACTTTTACTCTCAAAAGCCATTTCTTTTACTTGTGTACAAAGAATCTCTTATGGATTCTGCCTCTTCTGACCTTGCACTGGAGATTCCGAGTGAATTTCTAGATATTTTGCAGGATTTTTCTGATGTTTTTCCAGATGAGAATCCCAAGGGATTGCCACCAGTTCGAGGCATTGAGCATCAGATAGATTATGTTACAGGTGCATCTCTACCGAACCGACCAGCTTATTGTACCAACCCGGTGGAGACAAAGGAACTTCAGAAACAGATTGGTGAACTTTTCGAGAAAGATTACATCCGGGAAAGCCTCAGTCCTTGTGTCGTGCCTGTTCTTCTAGTACCCAAAAAGGATGGATCGTGGCGTATGTGTGTGGACTGCCATGCCATCAACAACATTACGGTAAAGTATAGGCATCCCATTCCTAGGCTTGATGACATGCTTGATGAGTTGCATGGTTCATGTGTTTTCTCTAAGATTGATTTAAAAATGGGTGTCATCAGATTAGGATGAAAGAAGGTGATGAATGGAAAATTGCATTTAAAACCAAACTAGGATTGTATGAATGGCTTGTGATGCTATTTGGGCTTACTAATGCACCTAGTACTTTCATGTGTTTGATGAATCACGTCTTGAGATCCTTCATTCGTCATTTTGTTGTAGTTTACTTTGATGACTTTCTTATTTACAGCGAGAACCTTGAAGATCATAGGATACACTTGAAATCTGTTCTTGAAATTCTTAGGAAAGAGACACTTTTTGCAAATCTTGGTAAATGCTCTTTTGGAACAGATAACGTGGTGTTCTTAGGCTTTGTTGTAGGTGCGGATAGACTTAGAGTGGACCAGGAAAAGATCAAATCTATCCGGGACTGGCCCAGTCCATCGACCATGGGCGAAGTGAGGAGCTTTCATGGCCTTGTCGGCTTCTATAGGCGATTTGTTCCGAACTTCAGTACCATCGCAGCTCCATTGACTGAAGTGATTAAGAAGAATGTCGGATTCAAATGAGAACAAGCTCAAGAAGAGGCATTTCAGATTTTAAAAGGGAAGTTGACTCAAGCTCCTTTGCTTGTACATCCTGATTTTTCTAAGACTTTTGAGATTGAATGTGATGCTTCCGGAGTTGGTATTGGTGCTGTCTTGATGCAGGATAGGAAACCCATTGCCTACTTCAGTGAGAAGCTTGGAGGTGCCACACTCAACTACCCTACTTATGACCAAGAGCTATATGCTTTGGTGAGAGCTCTACAAACGTGGCAACACTACCTATGGCCTAGGTAGTTTGTGATCCACACGGACCATCAGTACTTGAAACACCTTAAGGGCCAACAAATTATGAACAAGAGGCATGCACGATGGGTTGAGTTCATTGAGAAATTTCCTTATGTCATTAAGTACAAACAAGGTAAGGACAATGTGGTGGCTGATGCCTTGTCTAGAAGGTATGTACTTCTTTCAGCTCTTGAAACAAAGTTGCTTGGTTTTGAATTTATCAAGGATTTATATGCAACTGACTCAGATTTCAAAGAGATTTTCAGAAAGTGTTCAAAAGCGGCTTATGGCAAGTAAATCAAATGTCTGGATTTTTGTTCTTTGATAACTGCTTTTGTGTGCCCCAATGTTATTTGAGGGAATTGTTTCTCAGGGTAGCACATTGAGGAGGTCTTATGGGACACTTTGGAATCAAGAAAACACACAAGGTTGTGTATGAACATTTCTTTTGGCCGAGCTTGATGAAGGATGTGGAACGAATCTGTGGTCGATGTGTGGTTTGCAAGAAAGCCAAGTCTAAAGCCAAAAACCAAGGTTTGTATTCTTCTCTTCCTATCCCTTCTCATCTGTGGGTAGACATATCTATGGACTTTGTGCTTGGTTTGCCTAAATCAAAATCTGGCATAGATTATATCTTTGTGGTGGTCGATAGATTTTCTAAGATGGCTTATTTCATACCATGTCATAAAACTGATGATGCTGTGCACATTTCTGATTTGTTCTTTAGAGACATTGTTAGGTTGCACAGAATGCCTAGGAAAATTGTTTCAGATCGAGATGCTAAGTTCCTTAGTTATTTTTTGAAAACTTTGTGGTCTAAGTTAGGTATAGATTGATGTTTTCCACCACTTGTCACCCTCAAACTGATGGTCAAACTGAGGTTGTAAACCGTACCTTGTCAGCATTGCTTAGATCATTGGTTAAAAAGAATCTTAGACATTGGGAAGAATATTTTCCTCATGTTGAATTTGCTTATAATCATTCCATGCATTCTTCTACCAAGTTTTCTCCTTTTGAGGTTGTGTACGGTTTCAATCCCTTATCTCCACTTGATATTTTTCATTTTCCTTTGAGTGAAAGAGTTAGTACAGATGAAAAAAGGAAGGTGGACACGATTCAGAAGTTGCATGAGAAAGTCCGTGAAAACATCAAGGCCAAAACGTAGGTCTACACAAGAAAGGCAAACAAGAAAAAAAAGAAAGTTGTCTTTGAAGAAGGCGATCTTGTTTGGGTTCATCTAAGGAAGGAACGTTTTCCTGAAGAAGGGAAGTCAAAACTCATGCCTAGGGTCTATGGTCCTTTTCAGGCCCTTATGAAGATCCATGACAATGCCTATCAGCTGGACTTGCAAGGTAAGTATGACATCTCTTCAAGTTTTAATGTTTATGATTTATCTCCTTTTTGTGAAGATGATCCAGATTTGTGGACAAATCCTTTTGAAGAGGAAGGTAATGATGCACCCAAGGACATGGAACTATCCCAGCATGGTGATCAGGACGATCAGATCAGTTCAACCGAGGTTCACCCGTCCAACCGTACCAGATCAACGGACCGAGCCGTGTACAGAATCGACCCGCATACATCCGGAAATGACCTAAGGCTGGAACCACGACCTAATGACCGAATTAACTATCCCACAACCAGTATTTCCCGACCCATTCGACATTCTAAGACCAACAGTCGACCCAGAACTCAAGATCAACGAGTGGAACCAGATTCAGGACACAACACTTTACTTCTGGCCCGTTTGGTACGTACCGCCTGTCTCGATGGTCGTAAACATGACCTTTCTGACCAGATTGATAATTTCATGATGATCGATCATTCTAAACTCTCTAAAGAAAGGATACTTAAGCTCTCTGAAGATTTGGGTCAACTAAATTTGCCATCCATTCATGAAAGTTCATCGATCACCCACGCAGACAGACCACGATATGTCCTGCTCCTTACCGCAATACACCCATCTGGTTCGGACGAACTTGGACAGAGGCGAAGGGTCATCTGTGGACCAGGCTAGATTCAGATGAACGTGGACGGTAGACCAAGGGTCATTTCTACCAGAACAAGAACCAAAGAGTCATTTGCCATTTTTAGTATTTGTGCTTTTTTAGATGTGTGTTTTCCAGAAAATTCTAAGTCTTTTCATATGCCTTTACTACTATAAATATGTTATCTTTCTTAAGCAATAAACCATTTGATTATCATCTTTGTTTTGAGTTAAAATCTTTATTCTTTGAAGAAATTTTCTTTGTTTCTTGGTGAGTCATATCCAAGTTAAACAATCCTCAAAACCGTTGGACTTGTGAGTCATATCAAGCAACGACTAGAGATCCTTCTTTTGGTGGACTTGTGAGTCATATCAAGCACCAACTGAAGTCCGGAATATTCCACAACCTTTGTGCGACCCTTCAATCCATCAAGTTCTCATTCGTGAGTTCATATCCAGTCCAATCCAGTCGAGTGATCCTATCTATGGCGTATCAGAGTGGGTACATATACAAACACTCTTATATTTCCACATTTAGAAACAAAATTTTCGATACATTGTACCCGAGATTTCTTTAAAAAAAATTTCTTCCACAACAAAGACTTCTTCATAAATTCGTAAATTGCCTATCATCCGCAAAGAAAGACTATGTTATACATCTGTACACGAGCAGAACGATTATCGCACCATCCCAGAAACGAAAACCGCAGAAAATCATTCTGCCTCGAAACGGATCAACTCAAACACCATCTTATCTTTGTCGAGTCATCAACTCCAAACCAAAGCACGATATCCTGGTTCCCTATACTCAAAGCATTACTTACGCAAAGGGAGTTTTCGAAAAAATAGGCGAGACGTCGTCTGGATTTTCGAGAATACACCCCCACTTAGTTCACAACTACAAAAACACTCGGCAATTGGCCCCGCCGAGCACTTTAGCCGTCTTAAAAAACGCACCCAGATCCGTCCTAAGGATAGATCCTCTCACATCTAACTAGGATAAACAGCACGCTATAATAGAAATCCAAAATTTTGGCCATCACTTTCGGGAGACTTGAAAATTATCCCTGAAGAGATGCTCGACTCCAACCAGACAAGTCATATAACCCGAGAACCTATCGCGGACTTTAAATTGGAACGGAGTCAGGTTAAAATCAAAAATAGGCAGAACGAAAGCCTAATAGTCATCGCAAAGCCTTAAACCAAAAGTAAACCTCGGTCTTTCCCTAAACCCAGCACACTGGTCTCTAACGTCTCAAGGCATGATATCAAAAAGATATGAGATCCCAAAAGCATGTCTCTTCATCTGTATCTAAACGTTCCCAAAACTTTGAAAAACTCCTCGAACATCTCGCACGAATAACGAATAGGGTGCTCCACAAAAAAAGGAAGGAGGTCGAGATGACAACTCGAGTTTTCTTTCTACACTAAAATAAATCCCAAACATCTTTCTAAAAACACCTACTTATCATAACATGCACTGTTCGCATAAGAGTTAAAAAATACAGGGACTCAAAGACACACCCGTCCAGTCTCGCTACTTACGACCACATTCGGCCAACGAACGAATAACACATAAAATTACAATAGAAGAGAAGCATTCTCGAATCAGTCACAGCCTCGCAACTACTCATAAAAATCGAAGCACCCGGTCATTGACCTACCGAGCGAATAGTCATTGACATCCAAGGGAGCCGTCGGCTGGTTTAGCTCACCCATCTCATCAGCATTCCCCACCTCGGCCTCCACCGTGTCAGGAGAAACAAGAAACGGGTTCCACTGTTCCCAAATCCTGTCTTCTATCTGAGGAATCGCGAAGTCTCTATCCCTCTCATTCATGCGCCCGGTATGCCTCGCATATTTGGCACCGAACGAATAAACAGGAGCATGCGTAAGTTATAGCCCGCCCACGGCACCACGGCACTCGCGATAATCCCCGAAGTCCTTGAAGCCCTTCGTAAGATTCTCGAACTCATACGAGAACTTTTCACGACGGGTTTTCATGACCTCGACCATTTCTCTCTTCCCTCGTCTGTAGGAACGACGAACCTTTGTCGCGACCGATTCCCTCTCACAACGACGGGAACTTTCCAGCTCATCTCTCAAACGAGCGATCTCGTTATTGGCTGTATCGGCCCTGAACTGAGCCATGCGTGCCTCTTGACAGCTCGCGTCAAGAGCTCGATTCATCATAAGGAGACCCTGTGAAATATCACAAAGTCAAGAAAAAAAATTCCTCCCTCGAAAAAGGACAGTAAAAGCTTACCCCATTGACCATCCGTGATGCTTGGGAAAACTCTTGGGCCTCGCTAGATCCAGCTGTGCCCGGAGGATTATTGAAACCAAGCAGCTCATCAAGATCGTCGCGTTCGCCACTACTTCCGTCTACCTGACTATTCAGGAAATCCCTTAGTATATTAGCGGAGGAGCACCGCTCTTTAACCACTTCGTCCTCGACAACAATGTGTTTGTCCTTCCGATTCTTCGATCTCTCTTCTCTCGTGCGAGCCGTGCACGGAACAACTCCATCCATGGACGCCTCTGATCCTTCCTCAACCGGTAGATCTGGCCGGTGTCGAGAACGGTGGAGAGCAACCGCACGACATACCCTTTTTGGGCTAAACATTCCCCAAAAACACGAGTGACAACGAAGCAAGTCTCGGATGGTAACCAGACCGTCCAGACTCTGAGGAAAAGGATTGGTCTCTGGAAACGAAAAATAAAAGAATCAAACTTCGCCAAAACAAAAGGGAAGGAGAAGAGAAAAAGGGGCTACACTTGGCCAAGGATACCTTTAGACCCCATCTAGTCCTAAAAAAAGGGAGGCCGCTTTCTTCTACGGACGCAGCGTCAACACGCACGAAAAAGAAGTGCTTCCACCATTCGTGATAGTTTGACACAAATTCGCTTATGATCGTCATCCCCGACCGGGGCCTCAACTGAATAATGGACGCCTTCCCGATTGGTTTAACCAAAGCGTCAAGATGTTTGGTGTCAAGGATTATACCCAGCTCGTAACTCAGCATGAGGAACCCGACAATATGCTGAAGACCGCACGGATTTCTTTGATAAATTGATATTTTGGAACGATCGAGATGTCGCGCTAAGGCCTCGAGAATGGGAAGCCACAAATGACATTGCGTCAAGTACACCACGTAACACGTAAAGTAAACCTCTTGCGGGGACTCGGCGATCTCTCCAGCCTCCAGAAGACGAAACTCGACCATTCAGGAACTCGACAGTGGCTCCAAAAGGTATCCAGCCCATTTGGACAGGTTTTGGTTGGACAACCCTCTACGGGATTGGCTTGAAACCGAGGCAAGGCCCACAAACCAGTTATGGGGGGTTCACGTCTTCCCTGGCCGCCCAATACACCTCGGCTTCTTCAGGGTCGACCGAGTGAGCCGAGAGTTCCCTTTTGGTATAGCATCATTGCATTGCGAACCAGAACCATCGGGGACAGAACGGTATTCACGAGACTTTGAGGAAACCTTTCTTCTCAACGACAAAACTTTCTTTTTTATCAAAGGAATGAAAGAGAAGAGAAAATCTTTTGATTCTTAAAAGAGTTTGTGAAAATATGAAGAACCTGTGAAACCACTCCACATACTTATAGAAGAAAGAATTCACTATTTCACCTTCACTCTTCGGACGTCGGATTCCGCCTAATTCATCCAATATGCTTAAAATTGCTCGCAAGAAAATCACAATTCTGATGAGCTGGGGGGATAACTATTGGGGTCAAAATCGGTTACGACGGAATCAACGTCTGAAACCTACCAGGAGAGTACACTCTTTGTGTAAGAAAAAAATTATTCCTCGAAAAAGGGCAAAAATATCCCCGAACGGCAATACGACGAAACGACTAGAAGACTCGATCATCTAACACCCCAGACGGAGAAAGATGGTCGAGCAAGACGTCCAGCTTCTCGAACAGGCAAATCAGGCCACATGGGCCGACCAACTCGCCAGACGAGCGAGTTGAATGGCAAGGACCAACCAACTTGCCCGTATGGCGAGTTGGACAGCTCGGACCGTCCAACTCGCCATACGGGTGAGTTGGGTGACACAAGCGATTCGATTCGCTCGTTCAAAAAGTTGGATCAATCAATCCATTTCACCTCATCCCCGTTAACTCCCTCTCTCGATACTTGATCGAACTTATCTTTGTTCCGTCTCAATCAGGGTTGACATTGGAACTTTACCGAAAGAACTCGTTTTCTCGAGAAAGGTTTGGGTAAATTGTATGAGACGGTAACGGTTAACTAAACACCTACATTCATACGCTCCATACGAAAGATCCTAACTCTCAGAAAACGTCGTTTTAGCAATACTATTTTGATAAAATCGTAGAAACGCCTAAGTCAGAAAATGGCATGATGAGGTCTAAAGCTCGGCCAAAGGCCCACTCGATTTAATCCAGAGTCAAGCCCAAACTTTATGACGGTTTATCTTTTATTTTGCAGGAAGAGATATATGTTAAGTTTGGAAGATAAATGCCGAAGATCGGAGGATAAATGTTAAGTTTCCGAAGATAATCTTAAAGATCGAGGAAAAAAAGGAATATTTCCGCGAAGCGATAAATTCGACCAAGGGTAGAAGGGAAAGAGCAAACCACCTCTAGAGGAGTATATAAGGACTTCAAGGTTGATGATGCAGAGAACACACGAAAATCTCCACTCAGAGCAAACATAGCTTAGCACTTAGAGCATTTAGGCAACTTTCCGTTTTTGTTATTTGAGCGGCGACTCAACTAGGGTTTTGCAGTCTTAGGTTATTAGAACTAGGGATATCGCAGCTCTCATAGCTGAGGCTCATATCCTATTGTAAACGCTCATACGCAAATTCGGAATAAGACATCTATTTTCTCTCTTTTCGATTCGTACTTTGCTTTTTGATATTTACTTTGTAATCTGACTGATTGACGTGTGGTTTCGCAGATATTCGAGAACTCTGGGAAACTAGGGTTTGCCCTGCGTTCCTATTTCAACGGAAATCGACTGTGTGAATTTCGGTTCCCACAATCGACGCCTCACCTTGAGTGTCGATCGATGGTCGATACTTCTGCCGTGTTTCTTTAGATTTCAAGAAACCACGATTCTGCCCAGACGTTCCATTATTTGCAAGACAAGTCCCCGGCTGTGTTTTTGGCTATCTATTATGTCATTTAGCTGTTTGGCAAGGAAACCTACTTTTACACAACCATTTTAATACTTGCAACCTTGACAGCTACCTTTGGAGAAAGAGAGATCTATTCAATTATCAGACTAAAATCTTGAACTCCCTTGTTTTATTATTATTATTTCTTATACAATTTTATTTATCTATTCATCATGTTTATCTCAATCATGTCTGAATAGTCTATTGTTAGGTTTAGGGTTCTTCTAGGGTAGTTAATGGCTTTCTAATGTTATGAAATTGTTAGGGTTATCCTAATTAGTTATTTGTTTAAGTATATCTTAATGCTAAGTTGAATTTGATCACTTCAACCTTAGATTATAGGATGTTATGGCGCAAGCGAGAGCTTGGATATACTCTGAAACATATCTTAAACAGTCTAAAACCCTAGAAACAAACGAGAGTTGAACTAGAGAATTAGAGAACACATCAAACACATGAATCGTTCTTGTTTAAAAGTAGCGTCGATCGATGCCAAGCGCTGGCCATTGATCGACACTCCGGTAAGATTCACGAGAGTGGCTTATCTAAACCCTAAGTGTGAGTTCAGAACAAGAGCTTCACCAAAACCCTTAATATTCCATTAGTTTGCATTGCCTAGTCTACCTGAGAGTGCCCCTAAGTCTAGTACTTCTTAATAATCTTTACAAACCAAACCAATCCTTGATTCACTATTCATAAATCTACACTTTTATATAGCTTTATTTCGAAACAACAAATTTATTATGTGATCTTAGAGTCTATGTGGATTCGATCCCTAAGTACTACACTGAACCTCTTACTTGAGAGAGTAAAAGTAGCTTATAGGGTTAATTTTGAGAGTGCATAATAAAATATACATCACCGAGTCTGCGATATCCTGAGTACAAATCGATTTTCTAGGGGTTTCAAATGGTGACGATCGACAACATGGGCTGGTGTCGATCGATGTTGAGGTCTTAGTGTCGATCGACGTTGAGGTATTTGTGTTAATCGATGCTGAGATCGGATCACTAATATCAGCTTCTTCCTCTCTCCTCAGTTCTCCAAATACATGTTGCTCATCATCCTCTACCATATATCTCAGCATAGATTTCATCTCGATCCCTAGATTTTCTGAAATATCAATGAGAAAGTTGTTGAGGAAGGCATTCGTGATGTCATACCAGGTAGTGAGAGATCCATGTGGCAACTTCTTGAACCAACATGCTACTTCTCCAGCAAGAGAGTATGGGAATAACTCGCAGAAGTAGTAGTCTTCAGAAACTCTATTGCACTTAATGGTTGGCGCAGATCTTCCAATGTTTCAAGGTGGTTAACAGGACATTCATGAGGAAGACCAAGAAAGGGATGCTGACCCACAAGAGAGATATATGCAAGATTCAGCTCAAAATCATTCCTCTGGAGTGTATACCAACACATCACACACCTATTAGCTTATAACTCTTCAGGACTGTTCTAGTCTCTAAGTGTCTTTTTCGTTCAGTCCTAGCATTGACAGGAACAGCAGTAGCATCAGGAACTGCAGTCCCTTATGCATAAATCAGTTGTCCTTCACTGTTGCGAGCAAGACCTTCTTCGTCTCGTAAAATCTCATTCTCATCAAAACTCAGTATAGGTACCTCGACATTCTATGTCTTTCCGCAAGTAATGTTGATCGATACCGAGGAGTTGGTGTTGATTGATGCTTGGTTCACGCTGTCGATCATTTCTGCTTGGAGGTTGCGATCGATACTTCCCTCGTAGACTTACACACCTTGCATGAATCAGCAGGCTCTTTCTTGGAAGAACCCAAAAAAACTCTTCTCATTGCTTCCTAGTACTAAGATGTATGTACCTGAAAAACAATAATTTTTTTATGTAAGTAAACTATAAAAAAAAACTAGACAGAACTTACAAAACAAATCTAATGGCGATCATTGCTCACCGGCAACGACACCAAATTTGATACATGCTCAAATTACCCTAGAGCTACTGATTAATCTCTCAAATAAGACGTGCTTAGGGATCAAATCCACAGAGAGCAAGGGTACACAATATATTTATAATCAACTTAGTTATGCTAGTTAATTAATAAGACTTTAAGAATAGTAAATCAAGTAATAGTTGGTTTGTAAACAAGTAAGAAAAATAACTAGATCTAAGGTTTTTTAGTAGTGAATTATAATGGATAGAAGCCAAGAGATTTTCAAACATGGAAGAAAAATTCAATTAGTAAGGATATAAGTTATATCTATCATGTGGCTAAGCTCAGAGTCTACAATATTCGTGTGTAAATTCGAAATGACCGCCGATCGATGTTATGCAAACGACATCGATCGATGGCTTTCTTAGTCAAGCATTAAACAACCAGAATTGATTGGTTCCCTTAGAATTACTAAACCAGTCTCTCGATTGTCCCTAATAACTTAAGTTCAACAGGATTTGTTCAGGTAACGATCATACTCTCGCAATATCAGTTATCCTAATATCAGGGTTCTACTTAGCTACTCTAGAACACAAGCAATAATCACAATTATGATGACTGATCTATTATCACACTAGCAATTCTATTGTTTGGCTAATCCGTCAAAAGCATTAATAAACCCTAAATCTAACAAGAGATCTACTCAGACATGATAGATGTCACATAAATCATAGATGAATAGATGAAATAGAATAAATAATAAAACCAATAGAGTTCCAAGAGGACTCTGAATTATTTCTTCTCTTCTCTCCAACCCTAAAACTAAGAACAATGATAGAATAAAGCGTAGCCATCAACAATGGCTTAGAAAACACATAAACAGGGCGTTGGGTCGTCTATGGGTATTCTGGTAACTTGTGGTACCTTCTGAACTTTAGTCGCTCTTTACATATACTCGGACCGTGTTCTGGAATCACCATTGATTGAAAACAATTCTGTGTCGTCGATCGACATTCCTTCATCTCCTCGACAGCGTTCACTCGTGAGGCAGATAAACCACTCTTCCGTAAAACTGGCATAACTTCTTCTATAGAATGCTGATTGACCTCAAACCGGTGGCATTAGAAAGCTAACTCAAATTGATATCATGTGTCAAAATATCAACTCAATCGCACCATGCGAAGGTATCCATACATAGATAAACTTCTGATGCATGTGCGCAGTTCTGTATCCAAAAAGCTCCATAATCACCAAAGTTCTCCAAAACGTACCTGAGCCTGAAAACACTCTAAAAAAATCTCAAACACACATATCTGACTCTAAATAGGGCCCATAACATGGTATAAAGTGGTAAATATTGGGACCTATCAGATGTTCATTTTTGTCAAATATTAGTATTTATGATTAAATTTACTCAAGTCTTTCACGAATATTGAATTTTAGTATTTCATTTAATTCGTAAAGTTACAGATTTTCAGATTTTTAGGTCGAATCAAAACAAATAACTTATCAGAGTAAATTTGACGGAGTTTTTGTCCACCCCTACTTGTTAGAGAACCACACACGTATCATCTTCATAGACCCTTTTTAGGGAATTTTGCTAATAAGGGACAACTAATCTCATCTATTATCCCCTTTGAACAAAACCAAAATTTGTCATTTTTAGACATTGACTACCATTATGTTTTATAAAAATTCACAACAACATATTGAGAAGGCAAAACACACACACACACACAGAACATGAAATTAACAAGAATATTCACTTAGGAAAAATAACTTTGTGGTGAAATTATTTGAAGAACAGTTTTAAAATTAGTCTAAAGTGTTAGTTAACTTGATTAATTATCCACACAACTTAGAATTGATCGCTGAAAAACAATAATCTACTGAATTTAGAATACATAACATACCAAAAATACATATCCCTACTGGAATCATCTCCTTTATAACCCCTCTATGTCATTTTCCAATTTTCAAAGAACCCAGTCTAATTTTATTTACAATTTAAATTACTTTTAAAACGAAAATAGGTAATTACATTTTCACCACTCGTTACTATCTCTAGTATCCAACTTAGCTATAAATCAAATTTTATCTAGGTTGTTTTCTTATTTTCTTCTTCTGTCTCTCTTTCTCCATGATGTTTCCTCCTTTTTCTCTCCCTCTCGTCAATTAATTCTCAATTTTTTTGCTTCTTCTTTTTTTTTCTGCTATCTTATTCCACATCAAAAAAAAAAGATTCTTCTCTTTCTCTCTTCACCACAGAAACAGATACGACATCGATACATCAATGTTTGGCGGAGAAGATGACATAACAGAACGACGACGCTGACTGGATCTATGATGAAACCAAAGCGGCTCAACCTTGAATTAGAGACTGAAGAACATCTGGGTTTTGATTGATGATTCGTCTTGTTCTGTTTTTTTTTTATTTAGGATTCTTATTGTTCTAGAGTTAGAGATTTAGGTTGGTAAACTCAATTCTGGATTTTCTTTGGTCTTAAGATTCTTATTGTTATGGGTCTTATTCCATCTAGGGTTTCTAAAGATATATATGGGTTTTCTATGAATTAGGGTTATTATTGTTCTTACTATTCCTTTCAAAGTATTTTTCGTGTTTCTATTTATTTTTATCCTTAGATCTATTATCAGTATAACTCGGTATTACTAACTCGGTATTACTAACTCAGTCTAACTCGAAACAACTAAATCAATAGTACTTAGTACTATACAGTATAGCCAGTAGAACTCAGTCAAACTCGGAATAACTAACTCAGTAGTAATAAATATTATAAATTATAACCAGTATAACTTAGGAGAAATCGGTATAACTACACTCAGTATTATGCACTATAACCAGTATAACTCAGGAGAGCTCGGTATAAATACACTCACTAGTACTTAGTATAATTAAGTATAGCTTAGTATAACTTAACATCAAGATTACCAGTAGAACGAAGTATAACTCAGTACAACTAAGTAAAACTATACGGTATAATGTAGTATCCCAAATATAAAATTTTAAAAATTTGATTTTTTTAGTTTAAAAATAATAATTTACAAAAGAAAAGAATTGAATATTCATGTTTCATTAAAGCAATGGGGGCATAGGGAATTTGAGAGGCTCATAGGAGATTGGCTTTACCATAGATGGGGCATGGAAGAAGATGACTCCATCTATTCGAAACATCTTCTCTATTGGCCCCAAATGTGATAAGCAAAATCTCCTATGCCCCTATTTCATTAAGTCACTACAAAATGACGGAAATGCCCTTAAGTGAGTATGAAAAAAATGGAAATTTTATTTTTGTTAAACGGATAGCGATTGGTTCGGTTAGAAAAAACGAGTTGAGACATCTTCTTTATTACCCCCCCCCCTTGTGTTAGAATCAATCTCCTATGGACCTCTCAAATCCCATAAGCCCTCATGACTTTAGTGGAGTATGAATATCCGATTTTTCCCTTTTATATTTTTCGAATTATTATTTTTTAAATAAAAATTGAAAAAATTTAAAATTTTCAATTTTCAATTTTCAAATTTCGGATACAATGTTACACCGTATAGTTTACTTAGTTTTACTGAGTTATACTTCTTTCTACTATGTAATACTAATTTTGAGTTATACTGGTTATGATGAGTTATACAGAGTTATATTGAATGTAGTTATACTAAGTAGTACTGAGTGTAATTATACTAGTATGATGAGTAGTACTAATTATATTACGTAATACTGAATAATACTGAGTAGTATCACTAGTTTGACTGGGTTTTACTTGTTATACTGCGTAATAGTAAGTACTAGTGAGTTAGTTGTACTAATTTCGACTGAGTTAGTAATGCTGAGTTATACTAAATCCATATCCAAAGATGAAATAAATAAAAACACGAAAAATACTTTGAAAGAGAGAAAAAGCAATAAGAACCCTAAATCATTGAAAAAAAAAATCAGATCTATAAAGAACAAAAAGAACCCCAATACAAACCCAGAATATTCTTTTACAACCCTAAATCAAATAACTCAGGACAATAAATACTCTATATCAAAGAAAACACAGATTTGAAGCGCGAAAAGAAAGATATCTAAAGCGCATAGGTTAAGCCTTCGTCATTTTGAACATATCTAAAGCGGGAGAAGAAGAAGAATCACCATTGATGTTGTTTCCATCACCTTCGAATAAAAGTTTTCAACATCTTCAATGGATCTTTTCACTTTTTACAGAGAAAAAGGAGAATCGCAGAGAAAGGGAGAGAAAGTGAGGAAGAAGAGAGAAGAGAAAAGAAATAAAATGAATGAAAATTGTCGGCGTTAGTTTTTTACAGATTAAGATTAGGGGTATATATGTAAATAGTTTAATTTTGAATTAAAATAAATCAAAATAGTATTATAATTAGAGTGGATCCTTGAGAGATTGGCTAATAAGACGTAGGGGTATGGGAGCACTTGACACAAACGAGTTGGTGGTTTGGTTTGGGTTTACGGTTTGAGATTCAAATTGAATAAAAAAAACAAAATCCAAAATCAAAAGAAATAAAAAAATCTCCCCTGCAGCTTGACGAGCTCGTTTTCCTCTCCTCCCAGCTACTCTGTTGTCGACGTTGATACCTTCTCCGGAAACACCGTCGGACCTTAACGTTTCCACTGGAGAGCATTCCTTAGAGGCAGGTCGTAATGCATGTTAGTTCTTCTCTTGTTCGCGAGCTGCAATGGATAGAAATTGGATTGAGGGTTTGTAATTGGATATGTTGAAACGCCATTGATTTTGGGTTGATTTGTATATAAAATTGTTATACAATGCAAGCATGTGGTTGAATGTATGGGGTTGAATTTTCTTAGTTGTGAGTATCTTCGCACGAAGATCTTAATCATAGATTTGAGTTCTTGTTCAAGCATAACTAGGTATAACTAGTAGAACTTATAATTGTAGTATACTAGGTAAAAAGTGGTAAAACTGTAGATAATTTGGTAGAACTCAGAACAACTGGTGTAACTGTAGAAAACTCGCTAAAACTAAGAACTACTGGTATAACTAGAAATTTATTCTGTTGTTTTTGCAAGATACAATGACGAAATACGTGAGCTTACATTTCAAATTCAAATGTTAGATGTATAGTGTAACCTTGAAGACAACAGTGGAGGATATAAGTTTGGCAATGCTAGAAGAAAAATTGTATTAAAACCTTGCGTTGGATGAAAGTAAGGTAAAATTGGCATTGAGGTATATGCCAATGGTGGTTGTCTAAAACTCGAGTTTAATTTCATTTTTTGTATTTTATCTAAAACTTGGTTTCAGAATAAGTTTCCGGTTGTTTACAACGTGCGTTTACTCATTATGTTATCGGATATTATCTCAAACATAAATTGTTTTAAGGTGAACTTTATTTTGTTTGTGTTTTGAGTAAAACTTTAATTTAGGGTTAGGATATAATGATATTGATCTTATAGCAAAAGAATAATTATTGTTCGGTTAGGTGTGAGTTTAGTTTTAATGCCAAGTAATTTTGATCTTATAGCAAAGATATAATTATTTTTAGGGTTAGCGTGACCTTAGGATTAAAACTTTATTAAAATCACCTTAAAGAAATAATCATTGTTACAAGTTTAGATAAAATCTTTTATCCAATCTAGGGTGTAGTAAGCTGGAGTATATTTGACTTTTCTCTTCTGCCATTTGATTGAAGTTTTTACATCATTAGATTGTATTAGTCTTCAAACCTTGATGATGATAGTTGTTTAAAGTCCATAGATGTGTAATGATGATAGCTTGGAATATTCGCGACACAATTTTTTTTGACACTTTTAGGAAACAATATAAATATTAACTAGATGTTAAAACAAACTAGCAATTGAATATTATAGTTTCTTATGTAACTTAATGTGTAGATATCAATACATTGATTTCTATCATTAATGTGTAATTTGTTGAAAATTTAAGATGATTTGATTACATCAATATATTCGGAGTTTCCTAAAATATGTAGAAAATATTTAGGAATAATATATTTTCTATTTTTGAAAAACAAATCTTATAATAATTTTCAATAAAAGAAAGCACGGTTATCATACTAAACTCACCAGTATTCCAAGGCAAAATTTAAAGCAAAAAATAATTTATTGAATATTGTGCAACCTTTCAAATCATGATGGATAGTTCAAGTATAATGTATTAAATTAGTGGGTTTCTTCAAGAAAAGTCTTGATACTCATTTTAAAACTTTCATTTTCTTTTCATTCATTTTATTAAATCATACACTAAAACTATGGTGAAAATTGGATCATACATTTTTGTTGGACCATATTTCAAATCTTCAGTGCAAACATTGTTTATTGTATATTTCATTGTATTTTTGGCATATCAATCATCATTAGAAATAAAATCATTAGCTAAGTTCTAGAATAAGCCTCGACTAAAGGGTGAGATTAAACAAAAAGGATTAGGAATTAAGGGGTCCGGCCAGTAAGTGGCCTGAACGACGAAAGACTTCAATCGCGGCTTAGACAGGTGGGTGGGGCCCTTCAGTGTACCAGCTTTTGATAAGTTGAAATATCTTCTGGAGGTGTAAGCTGGTGAAACTTTGTGTTGTCCCATGTATCAGCACTAAAATATGTAGGTTTGTGACTTTCAAGTTAGTGTCAAAATCTATACTAATATCTCTTTTAGGACAAGGTGGTTTCAAGGAAGCCAGTTATCCTTCCATTATTTAAATTTGATTGACTATCTTGCCAATGTGATGAGTTTTGGAGAAGTCTCCAGATTTTTCTAAAGGGCATTACTTAAGTTTTTAAGGTTCCGTATTCAATAGTCCAATTCTGATCTATCCTCATGCAAATATGCAATCCACGGCAGAATACATAATATTCATTATGACTTTTTTTGTATCCACAATTTTATATAACTAAGTGGACAGTGCACACTTGTGCATGCATTAACTTGATAATTATATTGATATTTACATTTCTTTATGATCGCGACGATATATTGTATTCTCTTATGTATATGTAATATATCATTTTAGATGTTCATATGTATCAGTGTGAGGAGATTTATGTATAACTTGGTTGGAAAATATAGTCAAAATATTATTAAATTATAATGAGAAATTCAAAACATATCAACTTAATTTTAGTTACCATAACCACAATCTCATCATTTGTCTTGACATTAATCAATGTTTTTTTTGACTGATTGTATATAATTATATGATTTCTCAGGATTTGTGTACTTTCCACCCAACCATCATTTTTTTGTCATCAACTAACAAACATACTCAAACTCACTATGCGAACCAAAATGGTAACTTTGCATCCATGTGAACAACAAAGGACGATTGCTTCCTAGCACTGCATGCAAGATTATCCTCCCTTCAATTCTGCGTCTGGGGTATATGAATGATCTCGGAGTGGCTGAAACTTCCTCTTAGACTCTTGATGTCTTAGACTCTTGATGTATGTGCAAGACCATCAAAACCATAAATGTTGAATGACTCAATAATGAAACTTGATATAAATGTTGTGGTTCCACTTTTGAGGCCTTCTAAAAATTATTTACTTTTCATTATAATGAATATACATCTATTTTTTTCAAAACATAACCTAATATATAAGTTATGTTAAATATTTCATGCATCTTTAATATAATGCAATTAATAAAATAAAATTATAATGAAATTAAATAAAATAACTTTAATTATTTAACAGAAATTTAAATAACGAGATTAAACATGACATTGATCCTATTTTGGTTCCGTCACCACCATCACTCCTGTCTGATGAGTCTTAGTCCAATTAATTTTGGGAGAAGAACCCGTGTATAAATTTATCAGTACCATCTTCGTATATTAATTTGATATGAATATATAAAAATCATTAGTATATAACATACCTTTATCATAGCTCATTAACTTCATGCACATCAGGGTTCCACAGAACTTGGTTGTATTTGTCCAAACTTTTAAGAATGACTAAACTTGGAGGTAATTTAGTTGCGAATACATTTCCTTCGGTGTAAATAACTTCATATATATTGTATTTAAACCAAAAAAAATATTTTGGTTTCAAAATTTAGCATTCTGATATTACCAAATTCTATACTTTAATGATGAGAATAATTGAATGTCAAAAGCAGTTGGAAATGATGTTATCAAGTAATCTCGATAACATCATATAAAGTCTTATGCAAAGTTGATGTTGTGTATCTTTTCAGATGGTATATAGACATTGATGAATCATTTTTTATATTTTATATATTAATAATCATTGATAAATAGGATACAGTACAACTCTTAATCATGAAAAATATTTGTCACCGAATTGTTTTATGTTATTAATTAGTATGCCTTTAAAATAAAAAGGAAAATAATCATACAGTAGAACAATATATTAGCTAAAAGATGCATTATTGGTTGTTATCAAATACGAATGCAATGTCAACATCTTTAAAGATATGATAAACAAAACCATTAATAGTCATAAGATCAACGTAAGAGCAAGGATCTCTTATGACATGTAACATCTCACGTAAGTAGATAAGTTCACTGAGACCATATGGACATTTAGCAATGACAGATGCACGTGCTGAACTCCTACGTTGAGGTCTCTAATCTAGTTTCTTCGGATCCCAGACAAAAATAGAAGAATATTATGCATAAAGATAATATTGCGCATCTGGATATATAGCATTACACTTCATCCATGACACGATTTTCAGTTGGAAACAAAATAAAATCTTAGAGGTCAGAACTACCAAAATTGATAGGTGAATGAAGAAGATGAAATGGCAACATCATCTTCTTGGTTGTATCTAACCCTATAATTAAAGTATAATAATCGTCAAATATAAGCGTAGTGTACTAAACTTTACAATCGGAAAAAATGATTAGTAAGGTAAAATTTAAATATATGTGTTACGAGATAACACCTAGTTTTTGAAGATCTTTCATGATTCGTATATTCCAAGAGAGGTGACCTAGTCTATTGCAGTGCCGGCTCTTGACCATGGCAAGAGGGGCAATTGCCATGGGTCCATGGGTCCAAAAAAATTTTTAGTCTGATTTTTGTAATAATAGGGTCCATTTTCTTATGTCCATCCTACCTATATAGGATCCATTTTAAAAATAGCTAGTAAAAAAAAGGTCCATCCTACCTATATAGGGTCCATTTTCTTATGTTTTGCCTAAGGTCCCTAAATAATTTAAGACGGGCCTGCTATTGTATCTATTAGGGTATCCAGTTTATAGTTTAATGGTCTTTTGACGATAAACATACTTAGATAATAAAATTTAAACAAATATATTTTATAGATAATTAGGCCTTTAAATGTATTGGTAAGATATCAAATTTGATATTATAAAGTAAATCTTGAAAGTAAAATTGAAATGTATATAACCAAACGTATTGGTATAGATAATGTAATCATTAGCCTGCAGAATATCAAATTTTCAATCAAGATTATGTTTACACTGCAAAATATATTAATTTTAAGAATAACAAAAATTATACTTTGAAATATACTTTAAAGACTACATAACAAAAGTTAATAATGGAAGATGAAACGAAACGACACATACCAACCAATATTGCATTATAATATATTTGTATAACAAAAAGATACAAGTATATGCTAGAATATTTCTGTAAAAGTTTTGCCACCAATATTTAAAGAATATATATAACATATCATTTTCTAATGCTTTCATCAATATTAGGTAAGAGACAAGACTACCTCTAGGTGTTTCAATAATATTGCATCATGATGTTATTGAGGACTATGTATCTTCTTTAGTTAATTAATATACTCAGAAAGCATACAAAAATAAAAAGTGTTATGTTGGGATCATAATAACATACTCAATAGAACTAAGGAACTAATAAATTGACATTAAACTAAATATTCTCATTGTAAGCATCCTCATTGCATTGAAAAGCGAGATTCAAAATCATCCTACAAAGTAAAACAAACATGTATTAGTATGGGCATGATATGATTTAAGTGGAATGACATCTTTTTTGGTGCATGAATAACTTACTTATGTTTTGCATTAAGCACTTTAGGACACAAGGAATGAAGTTTTTTAGAAATATTATTCACCGCTCTAACAATGAATTCACCAAAGCTTTTACACATAACAGTATGGTTATGATTAATACTCCCTTTGTTACAGTTTAGTTGTCATTGTTAAGTAAAATTTTTGTTTCTAAATAAGTGTCGTTTCTTCATTTTCAATGCAAAATTTATCAACAATGTTCTCTAGTTTATTTTTGTATTGGTTGAAATGTGGTTAGATGTAGAGGTAATGATGTTTTTATTTGAGAAATATTCAAAATTAAATATTTTCTTAAGTTGTGTGCATTAAAACGAAAATTAAAATTAAACAACAGGAGTACAATTTAGGAATGCATATTTAACAAAATCATATAAGTGCCAAAATGAAAAAATTATTACAGTGATTTATAGTACCTAATTCTCTTCGATCATCTAAAATCTCAAGAAGCAAATGTTTCCTTCCTTTAAAGGAATTCTAATCCAGAAACTCTTAAACTTGTCGGCATAAGCACCCTAGGTAGTACAATCCAAATCCATGCCACTGTCAAATTTAAACTTAATTATTGAATCATACTCTTCACACTGATATAATATGATAGATTATAAACTGAATACTCACTTTAAGCCTCATATAGTAAAGAAAATGATACTTTCTAATTTAATATCCCAAAATTGTTTTTGATTGGACTGGACTTCATTAATTTCTCAACTTTCACAATGGCACCCAGTATATCAATGATATATTATGGATTTTACCAACTTTTACACATAGTATATATGCTTTTTTAGTCTATTATATATGTTTGGAGTGCATTTTAGATTTTTTCAGGTCCATGTATGTTTTGGAGCAATGCGGAGATTATGGAGCATTATGGATCATAACGATGAGGAAACTCATAGCTGATAAAGAAATCAGAAGTTAGACTCGAAATCAAGAAGTAGTGTCGATCGACACTAACCCCTTGGTGTTGGTCTACACCCACGCGAATAGAGGGGCGCCTTAAAGTCAAGACCAACCCAAGCTTAGAAGTTCCACATAATTACAAGATCACCCCTGACCGACTCTATACCTATTATTTAGGTGTTTTGCCATTGTTGAGCAACACACCACCTAGAAAACAACCACAAAGACATAATAAACGACCACCAAATTTAGAATCTTTAGGTTACTTATTTTTGATAGAAGATCCAGACTCCTTCGGATTTGTATGGGAACTCTAGTTTTCTTACTATATCTATTTATGCATTATATTCAGATTATTGTTATGCTTTGTTTAATCATGTTTTAGTAGTTTCACTTGTTCGATTTAGGGTTTATATGAATTTTTGAGACATAGAATTACCAGGGAGGTCTTCTAGGATCCTTCATCATAATTGTGCTTAATTCTTGTGGTCTAGAGTAGCTAACTAGAACCTTGAGCCTATGATACTAATAACTACGAAAGTAAGTTCATTACATGAATTAATTCTGCTAAGCTAGGTTCTTAGATACATGCGATGGTTGGTCTAGTTAACCTAGTGAACATATTGATGAGGACGTTAATCCTTGCCTAATGAATTATCGATTGATACTCATACCATAGTATCGATCAATACTCTTACCATAGTATCGATCGACACTCGCTCTTTTTTCACATACGACAAGTAGAACAAAGACTTAGTCATATGATTAGACTCGCAACAAGAATTGGATATCTTAATATTGCATTTGAGTTCTAGGACGATTTATCACACACCCATAGCATCTATATATCATAATTCTATTTCCTGAAACCCTAAGTCAGCTATTTACTCTTTATGTTTACGACCAACTGCTTAATCAATCATTATTATTTACTGCTTTATAATTTACTGCATAGCTTAATCATAACACATGTAGTCTATTATGTGCCCACATTCCATGTGGATTCAACCCATAAGTACTACAACTGAACCTTTTATTTGAGAGAGAAAGTTGCTCATAGGGTAATTTGAGTGATATCAAATTTGGCGCTGTTGTCGAAGAGCCTTGGATTCCCCATTAGACTTGATTAATAGGTTTTGTTTAGGTTTTACTTTCTGTTTTAGTTACTTACAAACAATTTTTTCCTTGTCTTTCATGTGCATGCCCAACAGTACCAGAAGCAACAAAGAAAAAGAGCTAATATTCTCAGACCCTGCACTGTTAGAATGCACGATCCGCAAAGAGACGCACACGACATCGATTGACACCAACACTCCTTCGTCGATCGATAATACTTGTGAGCGAGCAACGATCGATACCATGACGTCTTTGTCATTGACACTAACCCACGAGAAGACAACATGGTCGCAACTCTTATGCTAACAAGGTATGAGAACGGAGATATGCATGACCAGGAGGGTCATCTATGTAATGCAGCAGGTCAGAGAATGACTGATCAAGGGATTGTAATCCATGAACCCGAAGAAGGTGCTAGAGAAGCTGCTGAAGCTTAAGCTCCTCATAATGTTGAGGCTGCTCGACCCAAAATGTGGGCTGACTACAACCGTCCAGATCACTACTACGTCAAAAGATCTGCTATTCATCCTCCTAGTTTCGAGAGGGACGATTTCAAGCTGAAGCCGTCATACTTTACACTTATGGAACATACACCTTATCATGGTCACCCACATGAGCATCCGATGGACCATCTTGACTGGTTTGATGATCTAGTTACTGTTATCAAAGCCAATGATGTCTTTGAGGACTACCTTCTTTGTAAGCTCTTCAAGTAATCACTTGTTGGAGATGCTTTATATTGGCTTAACCAGTTACCACCAAGATCTCTTACATCCTAGACTGACATAAAAAACGCCTTCCTACGTAATTTCTTTGATGGTGCGCAATCTGAAGACTTGAGGAACATGATTGCTACATTCACGCAAGAGCTTGCAAAATCTTTCAGAAGCTCCTGTATCAGATTCAAGTCATATCAGAGAGAATGTTCACACCATGGATTCAACGAGGTAAAACTGCTTAGTACCTTCTTCAGAGACATCACTTTGGTTTACCAGATGGCTCTAGAAACGGCTAGTGAAGTGATTTCAACCCCAGAAACCCAGAAGAGGCTGTGAGACTCATTGAGAATTTGGCATCTAGCAATAGTACCAAGAACACTGATTTAGAGAGGAAGAAATCGACAGCTAACTTGGGAAAGGAGCAGATGGATGAAGTTAAAGCAAAGATGGATAGTGTTCATAAGCTTCTTAAGAGGCAGGTGAGCTTTTCAGAAGATGTAGAGGTTGTTGATACTGCCAGTGATAAGGGCGATGAAGAGGATGTGAACCACATTAGTAGTACTGGTTTCAGAAGTATGGGAATCAGGGTGGGAGCAGAAATTCCTATGGTAATGGTGAGAGGGGTACTTACAACCAGAATTTGCAGTATTAAAAACCCTACAGCAACAAAAACACAAATAACATGAGCTATGGAGTGTCTTCTTACCAGAATCCTGCACCAACTACTCAAGAAAGAATGATAGAGAGCATGATTGATTAGGTTCTTGAGGGTCAGCTGAAGCTTATAGTGAATTTCAATGGGAAGATAGATGCAGTGTACACCAACCTGACCAACAAGTTCAAGCTCTCAACAACCATATGAAGAAGTTAGAGACTCCAATGGTTCAGACTAGTGAAACTGTGGGCAGACATAAAGCACTGATGAAAGGAAAATAAGAGGCTGGACAAAAACACCACGTGAGTGCCATTATAGATGATAATTTTTGGCAAGTGGTGGAGGAAGAAAAACTCCAAGAAGGAGACTTTCAAGTCAACAGTTCTATGTCGTTTGGCAGTTCTCATTGGTTTTGTTTGACAGTCGGGGCTGAGCGCCGATCGACACCCCATGCTGAGAGTATAGGATATTGTGAAATGGAAAGCGTCGATTGACACCCTACCGCTTTTGTCGATCGACACCCTACCGGTTTTTTGATTGATACCGAGTTCGATTATTCAAGACACTCATCTCGGACATTAAAAATCCAACAGTGGGCACCAATCAGCAAACCGAAGATGCATCAGAACCTATGATTGTTGAGAAGGCTACAGATGGGCAAACTTATTAGAGGAAGAAGAAAAAGGTTCCTAAGTGGAGTGATCCTCACCAGCCTCAATGTGAAGGGTTTGAATAAAATGCCTGAACCAACTATGCAATGGATCATAGGATGGTCTAATGGGTTTACTGGAGAACTTATTGGCTTGATCCATGAGGTATTGAGCGAGAGAAGGCTATGGGCCTTGTAATGTTCTTTATCAAGCATGGATCGACTTTGGGATTACATGGACGACTATGGTACAAGCTGGATGAGTTGGATGAGTTTATCAGGAGTGATCTTGATGATCTTGACGAACCAGAGAAGATGGTTCAACCGGAAAAGATGGTTTGATCAAGTCAAGTGGGCAAATCAGAGTTGAAGTCAGAATTGGGCCAAAGAGGAGAGTGGCTGATCACAAGTCAAATAGGTCACTTATGTAGACCAACTGGGCCTAAGGAAGCTTATGGTGATGTCCAAAATGGTTTGGCTCAGGTCCAAAAGTTTTTGGCTCAGGTCCAAGAAGAAGATAGGCGATACTTTCATTTTCGACCAAAAATGGAAATATCGACCAAGCAAAATGGAAAGTTCGACCAGAAGGAGAAACCACTTGATTTCTTTTATTGTCCACGAAAAAAAACCTCAAAGAAGTCCTACATAAGCCTTAGATATCAATACATGCAAGAGAAAGTGCATATTTCTATTTTAAAGCCATTTAGGCAGTTTTCCTTTTTTACTTAAGGTTTTCCATTCTAGTTTAAAGCCAATGGTGTTGTTACTTTTTCTAAGGGTTGTCTAGGTTTTTCTTTTATATATTCTATGCTTTACTATATATACCTATGTAACTGTCGTGTTTTTACTTAACCAATTATCTAATAAATTAGTACAATATTGAGAAACTCTCTCTCTATTTCTTTGTCTCTCTTGAGACTTTATCTTTCTTCTTCTTGAACAAAGCCAAATTCATAAGTTAGAGGAACCTTCCAGACGTTTTCATTACAACCTAAAAACAAGGTTACACTTGAAGGTTGTGACACTTCGAACAACACAAAGTTTTCCATGACTTTGTGTCAAGATCATCCGACTATACGCAGTACCAGCAGCCTTTGGTCGGCCATCCTATCATTCTCATCATCCATTACACGTCCAAGAGGTCTATTAGCCTCTAGGATTCACCCTTATACACCTACAAGTGATTTGTGGGAAAGGGGATCTGACCGAGATCACTTCACTAAGCATGCAAAGAGAGGAGCTAATGAGAAAGGGATGGATAATTTCACCAAGAGGTTGATGATGATCCTAGTATACATGCCATTTGATGATGCTTGTGGGATCCACAAACACTAGATGTCTTTCTGAGAGATTAGAGAAAAAAAAGAGGACGTTAAGCGTATATTCCATCAGATCAGAGAAGTTCGTGGTTCTTTGCATGATTGGAGGTCACAACTACCCTAATGCACTCTGCGACATAGGTTCTTCAAACAGTATTATGCCCAGAGTGATGGCTGAGAAGCTGAGTCTAAAGATTGAACCTTCTAGTGATTCATTCACCTTTGTGGATTGCTCCAAGGTAAATTCAAGATGGATTTTCAGAAACCTTCAGGTACAAATTGGAAATGGCCTAGTTCCAGTGGATTTTCATGTTATGGATATTTAGATAGACTGCATTTCTTCTCTATTACTTGGCAGAGCCTTCATGGCTACTGTATGGGCCAGTTGTGATATGAAGACAAACATATTGTATCTCTCATTCATCAGTGAGACTGATTTCTATGACCATATTCAAGTGGTCAAGGGAAACACGCCCTACATTGAGATGGGAGATGATCCAATATTCGTGGTAGTTTGCTATTGTGATTCTTGCACAGAGTACAAAGATGACGGTGAGGCCTTGATCGACACCCAACCACCAGCATTAATCGACACCCCTGTAACTCCAGAATTCTGAGAAACTTTCTTAATTGAGGCCGCCATTCCACCTAAAATAAAAGTCATCGTAGTAGCACCAGATGAGCATGGAGTCTACAGAGATAAAGAGTGGAATGCACAGGCTGAGGATGGAAGGATCATCAATGTTTCAAAGGAAGAAATGAAAGCAATACTTTAGATGGTAGACAGTTGGGGAGGCTGTTATTTGAGTCTACCAGAGTATGGTGGATATTTGCAGCTGCCTGGAACCCACCTTACACCTCCATGTCGGCCAGCACCTGAGATCTACTTGAAAGATTAATTTGAAGAGATGAAAACCTGAAACAAACACAACTCGTGAGAGGATATTTGATGAGTTCTACAAGAATATTGATGCAATCTACTTTCCTCTAAACAACATCATTGGATGGTTAAGTAAATGTATGGAAGAGCTGCAGCACAAAGTTGACTACACAAAATGGAAGAGCTGCAGAGACAGCAAGAGCACAAAACCAGATGAGAAGAAGCAATTAAAAGCTTTGTAGGAACCTGGTTCGAGATGAGCAGAGAAGATGTGGATACTTGTTTTCTAACAAGTGCTCCATTACCTCCTTACTACCTAAGAACATCCAAAACATCAAGCTAAAGACTATAAACAAGCGCTTCATGGGAGGCAACTCATTTAGTAAGTTTAAAATTAGTTTTGATTTTTAGTATTTATTTTATTTTCGGTAAAAATAACAAGGAAGACGAGTCTGCACTGAGCATCGACCGACACTTGATCAACGTCGATCAACAAAACATCATTAGCATCAAACGATCGCCACTTAACTGTGTTGATCGACACTTACTATCAGAGAGCAAGTATACTATTTATTCCTTGTTAAATTACATCTTTATGATTTATTTCTCACCAATCTTAGACTATATAACATCGGGGACAGTGTTGTTTAAGTCTTGGGGAGGTTTACCGATATTGTGTTTTATTTTGAGATTTAGATTTATGTTTTTAAAAAGTTTAATAGAGTCAGGAAGAGGATGATGAAATTTTTTAATCTTTACTTATTGTCTAACTACTCTCTGGCACCATTCGTTGAGGTTATTGATTGCAGGGTGTACTAAATGGAAACACCAAAGTGGATCACCTGCCAATAACATCCATGCTAGCTGAGAAAGTCTGAAGGAACCATAGCTGATTTTCAACCTTAATTAACTTAAATTGCTTGTTTTGGGGCTTTGTATACACAGGATCGGATTTCTCCTGCTAGTCTTGAAGGTAAAAGTATGTGTGTTTATAGTTCCTTCTCTCTTCTCTCTTCGGCATCTAGAAAAGAAAAGGATTTGAGATGATTTCCTGAAAGATGCAGAGGGGTAGGAAAATTTCCGATGACCCCACAATTCTAATTTAGAAAAGAATGATCACACATCGTTGGAAGCGAGAGGTAGGTACAGATGACCCCATTGTCCGCCTACACTTTGTCAAAAAAAGAAAGAAAAGGAAGAGAGATTCAGAGAAGAGAAAAGAGGAGAGAGAGAGGAAAGGGATTAGAGAAGACTACATGTGTGTTCAAATACTTGTTAGGGTAATAGTCCATATGTCCTTTGATCGATACTCCCAAGATTTAGCCTACACATTTATTTGCATAAACGAGGTCAGTAGAGAGGTTGGTCAGGCGAAATCAGCTAAGCAGTGCGCTGGAAGGTTTAAGCTAAGGTCTAGTACATGGAAGTGCCCTTGAAGTTGGTACCATTCTAATGCGGCTTGCAACATTGAAGAGTGAAGGTAGTAAAGTTTTAAAATTGTGTGAGTCCCTGTGTTTGCAAACCTCTTTACATGATTGTTCTATGTATAAGTCTTGGGGAGTTTATATACTATGGATTTTACCATTTTTCACCCATAGTATATGTGCTTTTTAAAGTTTATTATATATGTTTGGAGTCTGTTTTAGAGTGTATTCAGGTCCAGGTATGTCTTGGAGCAATGTGGACATTATGGAGCATTATGGAGCTTCATGATGAGGAAACTAGTAACTGATGAAGAAATCAGAAGGCAGAGTCAAAATCAATAAGTAGTTTCGATCAACACTAAACCCTTGGTGTCGATCGACACCCGCATGAGTAGAAAGGACGAGTTAAAGCCAAGACCGACTCAAGCCCAGAAGTTTAACATAATTACAAGACTACCTCTCGCCGACTTTATACATAGTATTTAGGTATTTTGCCATTGTTTGGATAACACACCACATACAAAATAGCCACAGACATAATAAACCACCACCGTATTTAGAATCTTTAGGTTACATAGTTTTGGAAAAAAGATTAAGATTCCTTCAAAGATTAATATTGAAACTCCAATTTTCTTACTCTATCTATTTATGCATTCAATTCAGATTATTGTTATGCTTTGCTTAATCATGTTTGTGTTGTTTATCTTGTTAGATTTAGGGTTCTATTAGGGTGATCTTCTAGGTTCCTTCATCATAAATATGCTGCTTGCTTGTGTTCTAGAGTAGCTAACTGGAACCCTCAGCCTATGATACTGATAACCACAACAGTAGGTTCATTACCTGAATTAATTCTGCTGAGCTAGATTTTTAGATGCAGACAAAGGCTAGTCTAGTTAACCTAGAGAACATATATATTATGATGTTAATGCTTGCCTAAGGAAATATCGATCGACACTCATACCATATTATCGATCAACACTCGCTCCTTGATCACATGCGACAACTGGAACAAAAACTTAGTCATCTGATTAGACTCGAAGCCAGAGCTGAATATCTTACTATTGCATTTGAGTTCTAGGACGGTTTATCAAACATCCTTAGCATCTATATATCATAATTCTATTGCCTGAAACCTTAAGTCAAGCTATTTATTCTTATTGTTTACAAACCAACCACTTAATCAATCACTTTTATTTACTACTTAGCTTAATCAAAACACATCTAGTCTATTGTGTGCCCACGTTCTTTGTGGATTTGATCCCTAAGTACTACAACTAAACCTCTTATTTGAGAGAGAATTTCTCATATGGTAATGTGAGCGATATCAATCAACTGCAAAGATGCAACTAAAATACAACACATAATCATTATATAAAGTTTTATCAAATATAAATCCAAATGATTGATATTGCATGCCCATGTTGGTTTTCTTATAAAGTGAGACATCAAGTACATTGATGACTGACCTAAAAGAAAAGAACCTCAATCGTCTTCTTCACATTATGGAAGTGTCCTCCAGGAAATATAGGTTATGTGGGTAGATAAAAAGCGTATGAAGAGATCAGATGACCATGTCACCTCAACTTTTGTAATATAGTAGCATTGACCCTCTTTCATAACATCCATGAATCAATCAGCCAAATAATTTGGAACCACAGCAACCACATTATCGTTCTACTCCAATAAAATTAAAGTGCAAAACCTTATTCGATATGTTTTGGATTTAAGACAAGATACATGAATACAGTACCTGAAAAGCTGATATTATAATCTTCATATTTTCCCTCTAGCGTCCAATAGATGAAAGTAAGTCTTCGGTAATCTCTGAGTACCCAGACTAAAATTTTTAATCTTGACACTTTTACCCGATCCAATTGAGAAAAATAATTTCCAGTTTCCATTGAATATCAAAAAGGAGAGAGAAAATGGATTTCCGAAAAACTTAAAATACTGGATTAGGTTAACGAAAAGACAAATTTATAAGTAATCAAAAAACATAAATTTATTAGATACAAAAAACATTAATTGTATTAAATTCGTATATTATTTTTATAACCTATTTTATTACCAATGTTTAAACCTACATGTATATGATCTACATGTAGTGACCATTCAATTGTAATTGAGAAATTGTACACAGTAATCCAAGTCAAATGTTATTCAGTTAACATTTTAAGGAGATTAAAATTAATACTATGATTAGAGAAGTGATATTGTAATAGTTTATATAAAATATTTATTAAATATTTGGAAAAATCAAAAACAAACAGTACCAATAATTTGACAAAAAAGTATTCTAACTAAGGTTTTGAAATACTTCTTTATAAACAACATTTGTAGTTTTTTCTGAACATTGTCTTTCTCATCAGTGATGAGTATCTAAACTGAACCTCGATGTTTCCTGAGAAAGTGCAACATATAACTGCCCATGTGAATATAGGTCTCAGAAGAAACAAACCCACGTTTTTTAGTGAGTGACCCTGGCTTTTTTTATTATTATTGTAAATGCTAACGTCAAAGGAAATTGTCTACGACGTATTCAGAATGGGAACTTCCCATCAGATGATGTAACATACATCCTCCATATCAAGGCTTTTATACCGATATGTTTTGTACTTTATGTTATGATAGCAGCCTCAACAGCATAATGGGATAAGTTAGATATCATAACACTGGTTCCGTTGCATAATCCATATGGAGGATCAAGGTTACGCATACACATTACAACAACACAAACTTTTAGTGTAAGCTCATGTTTAGGCAAGCTTGAAATCTTGATGGAGTTTAGAATTTCTACTGGATAATCTACAACACTTCTGAGATCCACATCAGTTGGTTCAATGCTATTTGAGGTATGATATAACATATATTTACCTGAAAAAGAATTATATTTTTCATGAAAATATATTACTACTTTAAAATGGGATATATATATATATATATATATGAAATAAATTTTAATAAATACATCTCAAATTTGATAGCATGTAATCATTTATCTGATCGACGTCATTATTTGTAGGACAAAGAATTTCTCTATTTTTTATAAATAATCTTGATCTGTTTTAGCACCAAATGATCCTCCGTATACCTCTTTCAGAATTGTTTGTATCTGATCATCGCATTTTTTTGATAAGAAGATCATCTGGAATATCAATATCCACAATCCCATCATTTGGTTTGCTGATGTTTCCATCTCCAACGGCAAGTATCCACTATGAGAATAACCTAAGTTCTTCAGATTCTTGTTCAATACGCCCAGAACGAAATCTCATGTTATCCTTAAGTTCAACACTTTGAAATTATCCCAATGATAATGAATTAAGAGCAAAGAATAAATTTTCCGTTCGACCACCATAAGGAATAACCGGTAGAATTTGCCGAAAATCACCTCCGAATATAATAACTTTCACACCAAATGGTTTCTGCTCTTTTGATCTGATAATATCCCATAGTGTCATATCAAGATTTTCAAACAAAATGTCTACTCATCATAGGTTCTTCGTTCCACACAATAAGATCGGCCAATTGCCATAACTTTGCAAGATCGGATCCAGGTTCTATTTTGCAAGAAGTGGATTCATCCAGATTGATTGGGATATTAAACCTAGAATAAGCAGTACGCCCATCTTCTAATAAGAAAGAAGTGATTCCATTGGAGGCAGTATTTATAAAAAAATTACCTAATCCTTAAATAGCAGCCGAAAGTATACTCCAAATAAAAGTTTTGCCAGTTCTTCCAGAACCGTATAAAAAGAACACACCACATTTGTTGTGAATAACAACATCCAATATCTCTTTATAGACAGCTCTTTGCTCATCCGTAATCGTACCAAGTAGTCTTTAATGTTCCTTTATTTGTTCTTCTTGGTTGTATTTGAGCTCATCATCCACTAAACGGTTCCAATCATAACTCTTGAAATCAGAGGGTTTAGGCATTTTATCCCAGTTCTCCAGTGACCGATCACTCTTTTCTACAAGACTCTGGATTTCTGAAAATGCAATGTCTTTTTTGTTGATCCCTAGTAGACCATATGTTATCTTCCTCAATACCTAAAATGTATTCTTTATCATCAAAAAACCCTAATACTTTGCATGCCTCTTTGAATGTTTCATAGATTACACCATCCACAGTACAAATATCTTCATAACATTCATGACCTTTTACATAATTCAGTAGAACCATAAGATAGTTCAGCAGTAGAACCCTAAGATAGTTCAGCTCTTTGAATCTATTATTGTATCTGCATACGTTATGTCCTTTGCTTCGGGACAAATCTTACAGGCTTCAAGCCAACCTATAAACTGAGAAATACTCACACTTGTACGTTCAAGAATATTCTCCAAAGGTTCAAATTCGTCATGAATATGAATTTCTTGATTAGGTAGATGGAAGCATAGTTTTTATACAACTATTCTCCAGGTAGATTCACATGCAGAAACATACTTAAACCAATATTTAAAATTATGGTAGAATTAATATACGAATTTAAACATTATTAATACCAAATAGAATAACAATAATAAAAAATGTTTCTTACACTTGCACTCCAGATAGCGTTTTATCTTATCAACAACTCCATCTTTCTCGCTATTTACTGCAGCAAAAAATAATCATGACCCTTGTGAATGTACTAGAACAAATATTTTGTCGCTAGATTTTGGATGTACCACTCAACATTCATATGTGAGATATACCGAATCATAAGCTCCTTGTTATATGGTACAACATACCGGTTATCAAATTTGACTCCATTCTTTTCAACATAATGTTTATTGTCTCGACGTTGATATGCAAGAAAACCATTTTTATCTATAGATGTTACCATGGCATGATTCTTAGAACATGTTTTAGAACACTTTCATGTTGCATACAAACCTAACGTGAATTTACTGCTCCACATGGTTCATGCATCATACTTTCACTTAGTACCTTATACAACACTAGCTCCTTTCTTTTGCCATAATTTGTGCAGATATAAAACGGTCAATATCATCACTAGTAGAACTTTCTTACTTTTTCCATGAAAACAAAAATGTTTGCATGTGGCAGCACACACTTCTGGAATTCAATAGTATACATTGCTGTGAATATAAAATTATTTACATTTTCGTATATGATGTTAATTTAATACAATTAACAATATTTTAGATCTTGAGAGGTATAGTTGGTACCTCCTTTAGTTTTTCCAAAAACTCCGTCTCTTTTCCTGGTCAACTCAGCAATGAGATCATCAAGTTTAATCTGGAAAATTTTACAAATTATGTTTGGTCAATCTTCGGTGGTCAACCACAAATGACTAAGATATCTGGTAATCTCTGGCCACTTTGGGTTGCATATAAATGTAATAAATATGCCAAGAAATTCATAATACCTACATACAGCCATTGCATCAAAGTAGTGTTGATACATATACCATGGTCCTCTGGTAAAACTTGATGGAATAGAAACTCTTTGTACCTTGTTATTTTACAGTTTCAACACCAGTCTCAGAGGATTTCTAATGCTTTCATAGTTATTGTAACGAAGCTTCTTATGATTGAACCAAACATAATGTAAATGATTTGATTCAATCATTGTGTATCTATTGACAAGAAACTCCTGGAATAACCACTTTGACCTCATTATAGTTGAAGCTTCATCATACCTCTCAGGAATTCTGTACGCAAAAAAGCTCTCACATCGTGATAGATTTCTGTTTCCTACCGGTGGTGTCTTGATAACCAATTGGTATGTCAAGATAAGGGAATAATAGAGGATATTTAAGAGGCAAATATGATGGATGAAGTTCGATAGCTCTCTAGAATATACATGTGTTAGTCTCAAGAATAATATATCGTTTCTCCATGTTCATGGCAAAATCTTCAGGAATAAGTGATGCGACCTCATCAACTGTAGGCAGAATTTTGTTCTTTGCCATTTTAAACGCTTCCATCAATAAAGAGTAGCTTAAATGTTTCACCCCCCCCCATCGACATCAATTTTTTCTGAAAGTATTAACATGTGAATTATGCTCATCCAGTTGCACTGAAATTAATAATCCTCTATTTTAAATTTAAAATATAATTTTGATTAGAATATAATACAATTAAAGCAGCAAACAAATTACCCGTAAGAATTGATGTGGTTTAAATTTTTGTTCACAATATCATATATGTAGAGATGCAGAAATTTGGGCATTTCACCATCAGTTGGTAACATGTCACCTGATAGGTGATAATTTTCACCATTAAATATAAAAATATATGGATTGCGACCATTGTTAATAGTATGATCTATTCTTTCACCCAGTCATGTTAATGAAAACATCATGTTATATGCTCAAATAAACTCATAGAAATGTTCAGTCAAAGAATCCTGTTGCATAAAAACTGTACCGACTCAGTAGGAGGATTCCAAAGAGTTGGGAGAACAAACTTCTTCTCTTACAACACATAGTAAAGGTCGGGTTATATTGCTTTCTTGATTTTCATATTCTTTCACCGTACCACATATGAGCTTTACAAAATTTATATGAATATAAGGGATCAATGTCATCTTGATAAGCTATAATAATTATAAGAAAACATTAATATAAGAGAAGATCATTTGACTTGATATACTATAATCATCTACTAATTTCTGATTACATGTGTATTGAACATATATCTTCCAATCAGATGACTTATGTTCACAGAAATTTGGTATTCCGATTGCTACATACATATTATATAAATTGGCATCATTATAATTGATATAATAATCATCCTCGGGATCAGATTCACTATCAACTGTGTATCTATTTTGATATGCATATAGTAAAATAGTTATGTTATTGTTATGTTATTGAGCATCATATCAATTAGCAGTTAGCAGTTGGATTGTTATGTTATTGAGCATCATATCATTACAAGAAAACCTGCATTTTGCGACTACATAATCAGTCTTAAATCACTCGCTAAACTACTATTAACGACTGAATGGCGACTGATCACCTTGGTAGAAAATCACTGTATCGCTAAATGTATCAGTCGATATTTAA
>CAJHQP010004826.1:0-51420 GCA_905132765.1 Moricandia arvensis | reverse complement strand
AAATGATATTATAATTGAGTTGAAGTCATTTAGCACTGATCATATATTCAGATCCTATTTGGTATTATTGAAATTGTTTTTTTTTTGTAAAGAGGTATGATTCAAATTGTTGAGATCAAAATATGTCATTTTCCCAACAAAAGTTGGTAAAAATGATGACGGCCAACTTTAACAGTGAAAAAAATTTCTATTATTTTTTAAAGTTCTTTACATTAGAAAAATGAGAATTTTCATGTTTACCACATTATTGGTACTTCTTTTCATTTTTACCTTTACTAAAGAGATATTTTCATAAATACCATTTCTTAAGAGATAATTGTTTTAAAAATTAATTAGAATCCTAAATTTTACATTCATAAACCCTACTTCACCCTACCCTTATCTCTCAACTCTAAACCTTTAGTATTAGATTAATTAATGTAAGGGTTATAACTGCAGAGACGGCCGTGGGCCTAAGCGAAGGAAGCCCATGCTTCTGGCTGCCATTTATGAATTTTTAAATTGGCCACAAATTTGTTAATAATTTCAATGGTCTAGTGGTTAGATATACCCTGTAACCACGTGAGAGGACTCGGGTTCAACGTTATTATGTGCAAAGTTTTTTTTATCCTTTTTTCCAGCCATTTTTTTGTTTTGGGCTTGTGGCCTTGAAAAGCCTAGGACCGGCTCTGAAACTTATAAGTTTGTTTTTTCTATTGAAAAATAAAGGTAAAAGTGATTAAGATAAATATAAAAAGTGATACTATAAAACTGGTATTTTTGACAATTTCCTTTAAGAAAAATCTTCATTTTTTTTTTGCTAATAGACTATTTCATCAATATTAATGATGCATAGAGTTTTCATTTCGACGCCAATAATACTATAGCTTGGTCATTGTATACATGATTTATCAGAACATATAAAAGTCCATTTTAATTTGGGACGCTTTCAATAACTTATGTTTATAATCCTTCGTACTCCGCTAAATACTATAATAACTTTAGGTGGTAATAGATTATTAGATTTTGCATCAGTCTCTATCACTCTCCTACGCTTTTTTTTTTTTATCTTGAAACTAACTCCTACGAATATTAGGACCAAGTCATCATCAGTTTTTTTAACATCCAAAAAATTATTTTACCACACGCCCATGGGTATGAGACATGGTGTGTGTCTCGTCGTCCATGGACGACAAGACTTAAGGGATGGTTTCATTGTTCGTGGGCGAAGAGATTTGGAGATGGTCTCGTCCGTAGGCGACGAGACATAGTGCGTGTCTCATCGTCCACGGACGACGAGCCTAAGAGATGGTCTCGTCGCCCGTGGACGACGAGACATGTTGCGTGTCTCGTAGCCTCTGGGCAACGAGACTTGGTGATGGTCTCATCGTTCACGGGCGACGGGACTTGGAGATATTTTTCTAAGAGCTTTTCCCGGGCGACGAGACATGTTGCGTGTCTCGTAGCCTCTGGGCAACGAGACTTGGTGATGGTCTCATCGTTCACGGGGCGACGGGACTTGGAGATATTTTTCTAAGAGCTTTTCCGTAAATGTTTTCTGAAAGTTGTTTTACGGAAGATTATCTTATAAATTATACTATAATGTTTTTCCGCGGAAACTTTTTAAATTTTGTTTGATGAAAGATTGTTTCGTAAAACTCGTTATTTATCGCAAAAACCTTACACAAGAACATTTTTGTGATCTTTTCACGCTTGAACATAAATTCTTTTATTTCTTATCCGGAACGAAGTATACAAATTTCGTTCTTGTATAGTTTCTTTGACATTTCTAGAGAGAAAGAGTGTGATTTATCATCTCATTTCTAACGCTCAGCGGATTGTTATACTTGTCGCTGTGTACGATAAGAATACTCGAAGGCTTTTAGTTCGTGGAGTCTCATAAACGTACAAATATAAGCAAAGGGAAAATTTTTGGAATCTTGTATTGGTCTGTTGATACTATGCCTTGAGATGTGTAGGACTAGTGTGTTGGGTTTAGGGCAAGACCTACTATCGGTTTAGCGTTTGTTATGACTGTTTTGGCTTAAATCACCCATTGCGGTTTCCACCTAATTCTATCTCAATATTGAAGTCTGCAAGAAGTTCTCGGCGTATGTGAGTTGCATCGATCGGGAACCAAGTATCTCTCCAAAGACAATTTCGAAGTCGTCCGGAAGTACTGACCAAAATTGCGGATTTTATTTATAGCGCTATTATCCTTGTGTCGAATGTCTGAGAGTCTATCTCTATGGGGGAGATGGCTAAGTCTATTTAGGATTTTGGAGTTCGTTTGTTGTGATCAACAACAAACGGAATGGTAAGTGTTACCTTTTGTGTTTGAGCCTTCGCGAAGGATCTGTGTTTGAAAAGATGTTAGTGCGTATGACTGTTTGAGTTTCTGAGACAGAACTTTCATCTAGGAAGATATTTTACGTCGAAATCTAGTTCTTCGAGTGTCTGCGATGCCTCGCGGCACTAAAGACTGGATTTTTATTTTGAGTAAAATTTTACGTTATGAGAACGTGTTAGAGAAGTGTTTCGCGTTTGGCGTGAAGGTCTTGCTTGACCTTGTGGCCAATGAATACTTTGGTTTGTTTGCAGAGGTTTCACAGCCGAAGTTTGTTTGTGTAGCGAATTAACCGAAAGCGTTTCCGTATACAAGTTTTCTTTAGTATGCCGCATTTATTGTTTGCGGGCTTAGAGATGTTATTGCAGGGTCACAAGGGTTTTGTTTTGACCTTACGGCAGAGAAACGTTTTGGTTTGTTGTGGATGTTTCGCAGCCAAAATTGTCGTTTCTGTTTGGATGTTAAATTGTTTGATTTGTGATCGAGGAATTAAGGCCAACGGGGTCGCGTACATTTGTCCCTAGGAAGAAGCATCTTGATTTACTGTGCTTCGTGAAGGGTTGGTCTTCCGAGATTTACTTCTTGTATTTTTAAGGATGTGTCTTATAGCTCTAGGAGCTTCGTGATGATTGTTTCCTTATATGCCGCGTTTTTTGGGTAAAACATTCCGGGCTTAAAGTGAATTGTGGAACATATAGAACTTGGAAAATTGTTGAAAAGTTCAAATTTTCCTTAACCATTTGATTGTTAGGACTAAGTCTTGTTATAAAGAATTCATTGTATGATTTCCGTTTTTAGGTTATATGACAATTATTTGCGTAGTCATCACTCAGCGTTTTTAGGCGAATCGTAGATTGTCGTTTTGCCGCTGAGTGATTGGATGGAGCGGTGGTCGCTCAGATGTTTTGGCTTGGCATGAAGGCTGTGTTTAGCCATATAGCTAGGGAGATTGTAGGTCAAGGATTAAACCATGCCAAATTATTTTTAGCACTAAGGTCATGCTAGTTTAGAACTGTCGTTAAAGGGGATGCTGAATTCTGTTTCGGGATTTTATGGGAAGGCGTAATCGGCCGAGGTCCAAAGAGCTTTTGTCGAGATTGATAGAACAAGTATGTCGGAGTTTTTCAGCGTTAAGGTGGCCGATGTCGTAGAAAATGATTTTCCGCTTCAGGTTTCAGCCATACAATGAGTTATTCGTATAACGCTTCCTTTAGTCGTATGAAAAAAGTTTGTATAACCTTGTTTCACTTAGGAAAGCCGTAACAAAAGGATTTCGCATGAAAATTGTTTTTTTTTGTCAGAGGAAGACGAAGCCTAAGAGGTTTGATACAGAATCCATTAGGAGTTAGTCGTAGGACAATGGTCTGCTTGGATGTAAGTGAGGGGCAAAAGCCAGTGAGACGTAAGGCTAAAAGAAGAGATTTGTTATATCGTAGTGTAAAAAGATAAAGTATAGATTTGTCGTCGAAAGACAGATTATAGATCTTTGTTTGTAGCTATACGACAATTGTCTAAAACACTTCTTTGTAAAACATGTTATGCATATTTTTGAAATTTGGTCTGTATATCTAGATCATATTATACGAAGGATGTTTTCAAGTAATTTTACATGAGGGGCTTCTCATAGAAGTAAATGAAGCATGTTGTTCACAGATTACTTGTGATGTTTGCAAGGGAGTATTAGGTTCTCCTTCTTTTTTTTTGTATTGCAAAGTCGCATAATACCCATATGTTTCTCGTAGCTGGTTCGTATAAAAGGTTATAGTTAAATAAAAGTAGTGGGCGACCAGTTTATGATGACAGTGACGTTTCCGCATATTTAAGGGAAACGTTTTTGCTTTGATTTCAATATTTTCGTGAAAGTAGCTTTGAATTAATCATGGAGTTTTATCGAAGGTTATTTCGTTTCCTAATGTCATAAGAGTTTGCTTTGTCAAAGACGTTTTATTGATGCTAAGGCAAAAAGTTTTTGAAAGTATGGGAGTATACGAGTATAGTATATGTACCTACTCTGATGCGCCTCAGTACATGGATCAGTACATAGAACCAGCACCGGATGTAGATCAGGACGATCAGATTACCTCAACTGAGGTTCACCCATCCGACCATAGTAGACAGACTGACCGAGCAGTGTACCGGATCAACCCGCATACGTCCGACAGGAAGCTAAGGCTGGATCCACGACCTGATGACCGATCCAACCGCCCCACAGACCGTCTTTCCCAACCATCTTGAAATACTAAGGATGACAGTCAAGCCAGACTTAGCTTGGGTTGTGAAGAACCCGAACACGGACATGCATTCACGTTTTTGAGCCGTTTGGTTCATCCCGACGAACATGCCCTCGAACTTCAGTCCGTGTTCGCTCCACTTATGGACTTTCATCATCCAAAATTCTCTAAGGCAATGATTCTTCATCTTTCTGAAGACTTAGGTCATGTTTGGACCACACTCGTTCATGAAAATCACCCGGCGGACCATCCGGACAGTCCCAGATGTGTCCTTCTCCTTACCGCCGGGCACCCATCTGGTTCGGATGAACCTGGACAGTAGGCGAAGGGTCATCTATGAACCAGGCCGGGTTCAGAAGAACCTGGACGGCAGGCAAGGGGTCACTTTCGACCAGAACTAGAACCGAAGAGTCATTTGACTATTTTTTAGTCTTTGTTTTTTTTCTTAGGTGTGTTTTTCCACATAGTTCTAAGTTTTTTCATATTTCTTTGCTACTATAAATATGTAATCCTTCTTCAGCAATAGACGATGCGATTTTCCCCTTTGTTTTGAGTTAAACTCTTTGTTTTTTGAAGAACTTTTCTTTGTTTCTTGGAGAGTCATATCCAAGTTAAACAATCCTCAAAATCGTTGGACTTGTTAGTCATATCAAGCAATGACTAGAGATCCTTCTATTGGTGTACTTGTGAGTCATATCAAGCATCAACTGAAGTCGGGAATATCGGAGGCCTTTCGCAACCTTCGTGCGACCCTTCAATCCATCCAACTCTCATTCGTGAGTTCATATCAAATCCAGTCCGGTCGAGTGATCCTATTTAGGGCGTATCATACTCCCTCCCTTTTTTACGAAAGGTAACACCTAAACTGATCTTTTGAAGGGTTATGTACGTTTTTCTTTCAGGGATTCAGATGATTGACAGTCTGGGTCAATTTAAAGACGACGTTGGGATTGTGATGTTTGTTGGTTTTCAGGTTGACAGCTTGGAATATGTAGATTCTAAAAAATTGTTAGGAATGAGTTGAGTTTAAGACGATGTTCATGTTTCTAGTTGTTTCTTCCTTTTAGTAAGAAAGATGAGTATGCTTGAATGTGTGGCAATCGTTTCTCGTTTTTGCGAGAGATTAGATCGGTTTGCGAATTCTGCCTGAACAGTTAAGGAAGAATATAAAGAGATAGGATAAATGGCCCAAGACTTAGTTCGCTAGACTATCCACCTAGATTCTAAGTTCCCTAAAGTTTACAGCAGTTTCCAAGACATTTTTATTTCTTAGTACTTTCCTATGAAAATTCCAAGTCTGATTTCAGAAATTTCCAAGTCGAACATACCCTTACTTTTCTGGGAGATTCGGGTTTGCCCCTTCTCTTTTTTGCTTTCTCGTTTACCATTTTTCTTCTCATATCTGTCTACCCCTTTTGGATGGTAAGAATATTGATTATTCTTGGATTTCTCTACTTTCCTGGTGGTGTTTAAGCTGAAGCATGTCTATGCGGTTTTGGTTCGTTGATCCATATCTTCCGATCTGGGTTTCAGGCTCCGTATTGTTGGTTTTACTAAAACAAATAAGTATCTTGTCGAAAGCCTTTTGGAGTTTAGTAAAAGCCAGGGGCGATCAAGAGGTGCCAATGGAAAACAGGAAGACTCGTAGGGCGATGAGGCTTTGGTGAGAGGTGATAAGCGAGAGGTCGGAGAGGGAGGACGGCGAAACCATGGATAGAGTCTGATGGGCAAAGTTTGCTTCTCGTTCCATCTCTTTCCTTCTCTGAGAGTCATCTTATACAATCTTTGTTTGATTTTCTGAAGGTTGTCGAATTGTTTTGAGTTTTATTTATGAGATTCATGTCGTAAACCTTATCAAATTTACTCTACGAAATTTGTATCACGAAATGCTATCTCGTTTAAATTTATGAATGATGTGTCATTAAATATTGTCGACTTTAATTTTACAAAGCTGTTTTGTAAATGTTGTCGAGTTTTAATTTCACGAAAGTTATTCCAAAAAATGTTATCTAGTTTAATTTTACGAAAGCTTTTTTGTAAGATGTTGTCGAGCTTTTTTACAAAAGTTATTCCGCAAAATGTTATTGAGTTTAATTTTTTCAAAAGCTGTTTCGTAAAATGTAGTCGAGTTTAGTTTTACAAAAAATGTTTCGTAAAATGTTGTCAGGCTTATTTTACCCAAGTTATTTCGTAAAATGTTTTCGAGATTGGCTGTACAAGAGCTGTGTATTGGAAACTCACGTTTTGTGGTTGTTCCGCAAATTTAGTTTCAAGTTTTATATCAGTTACCATAGCTGCAATGAGCTTTATTGTCGAGATTAAACTTAATTGAACATTTTCTCTTTTCCGCAGGATTGAGCCATGAGAATTTTGAGTATTTTATCCGAAGTAAGCTTAGTAGACAAATATTGAGAACTCACAGAATACATTGCTACAGAAGCAACGTTGAATTTTCAAATCTTTTGTTTCATAAGAATTTTCAGCAGCGAGGGGTAAGATCTCCTTTTTGCTTTGTTTAGTCTTCATCAGCCATTTTAGGTTTCGAGTGATTCTATAGAAATCAACTTCGTTTCACCGAAAGTTATTTAGAAAAAGTACAGCCGCATGGGATTGTCAACCCGATTTGCTGTGCCTCTCTTTCGGCCGGTAATCTAGAGTTTCCCCGTGAGTTCGGGAAGCAGAAGCAAGTTTTCTTTCTCCGAAGACTTTTACGGAAGTTATCTAGAAGGGGTGTACAGTGGTTAGTTGTGTACCCGATTTTATGTGCTTTCTTTTTTTGCGAGTAGTCTGGGGTTTCTCCGCGGTTTCGAAGAGAGCAAGTTTTATTTTTCAAAATGTTTTTGAAAAACATCTTTTGGCTGAATCCTTACGCATTGAGATTTCTCCAACTCGGTAATGAGATGAATTTTACGTTGTTTGATAGATATTACCGTTTTCCTTTCTGTTTAAACAGAGAAATCGCGAACTTGTTTTGGTGTTCTTCTTATGGTGAAAAGTCGCGACCAGGTTTGCGATTATGTTGAGCATTGTGGCACATTTTAGCGTTGGCCATAGGAGCAGTCGCTGCTGGAGTTGTTTTACCAGCGTTGTTGCGTGTTGTGATTTTTTCTTACGTATTTCAGACATCTATTCGCTCAAGCGATTTTCGGCCCCGTGAGTAAGAGTAATCTTACTCCCTCCTTCTAGCGCCAAATTGTGGGAAGTAAAATTCGCACAGTAGATTTCATTGAACAGAGGAAAGCAAAAAATACCTTTCTTTCCTTGAGGTTCAGATTCTCTGTGAAAGTCAACGACAAGTGACCAAATAAAATACATAAAGTATAAAAAAAGACAACAAAACTAATTTATCGAAAGAGTAGATCTTTATTTCAAATACGCGTAAGAGCGTTGAGATCATTACAAAAGAATATAAAAGATTTGGCTGCAAGATCTGTCAGCGAGTTCTAAAGTTTTAGCCACCTAGAACCTTAAACCTAGTTCAGTCGCAGCTCGATAACAAAAGACGAAAAAGATACGAAAAAGGTTTTGTTAATTTCAGACTGAATCTTATGGAAGTCTGCCTATGTAACCCTTTCGAGGATCAAACAGAACATAGTTCAATTAGAAGAGTGAAACAAGAGATCGAGCTGCCTGTGCGAGTTCATCTAGTAATCGAGTGCCAGTCATAGAAACCAAGCTTGTTCAGAATTTAGCCTAAGGTTTCTAAGTGCATGGAATTTTAAGAGATAAAAATCGTCCTTGTGCTCATTTCCTTGGCTCTCCTTATATATGCTTTCAAGGTCGGTAATCTTTCCTTTTCTGCCCCCATTCGAGTTTATCTCTTCCCTAAAATCTTCCTTATCCTCTCAATCTTCATGATTATCCTGGAAACTTGAAATTTATCGTCCTTTTCATTTATCTTCTGCGAAAATCAAGTAAACTGTCATTGTAATTTGGTCTCATTCTCCTAAAATTGTAAGTGGTTTTCTGCCACGCTTTAGACCTTCTCGGGCTATTTTTGACTTCAACATTTTTAAGATTTCTTTCGAAGAAATCACCTTTTATACGATGTTTGTTCACATGCCATTGGTTTCGTGATATATTAAAGCCAATCTGATTGTTGAGATAACAATGGTGTCAAGTTAACCGTTACCGTTTTATACTAGTGATCTGAATTTTACGAGAAGACAAGTTTTTGTTGTTTTATCGCAAAACTTCAATGAAAACTCCATCGAGACGGAAAAAGGATCAGTTCAATCAAGACTCGAAGGAGAGGCCGACGAGGAGGAGGTGGTCTCGTCGCCCACAGGGTGACGAGACTTGATGATGGTCTCGTCGCCCACGGGATGAGACATGGTGTGTTTCTCGTCGCTTATGGGCGACGAGACTAGGAGATGGTCTCGTTTCCCGTAGGCGACGAGACATGTTGTGTGTCTCGTCCCTTGTGGGCAATGAGACTTGGAGAGCTTTACCGAGAGCTTTTCCGTAAATTTTTTCCGGAAGTTGTTTTACAAAAGATTATCTCATTAATTATACTATGATGTTTTTTGGCAGAAACTTTCCGAATTCTGTTTGATGGAAGATTGTTTCGTAAAATTCGTCATTTATCGCAAAAACCTTCCACAAGACGTTTTTCCGATCTTTTCACCCTTGGATAGAAATTCTTTTATTCCTTATCCAGGATGAAGTATACGAATTTTGTTTTTGTATAGTTTCTTTGACATTTCTAGATCATATTCACTTAAGGTAATAATTTGAGTGAATCCCCTTGCAACCATCCTTGTCTTCATTCTTTCTGGTTTCCCCATTGGCTATGTACTTGATGGTGAAAATCCATCTACTTGTTACTGCCTTCTTCCCTTTTGGAAGCTCAGCCTTATAAAAAGTGTCATTGTCTTTCATAGCCTTGGTTTCATAACCAACATATTCTTTTCATTTCCTCATCCTCCATTGCTTCTTCATAGGATTTTGGTATGTACTCTTGACTAAAGTTGCTCATGAAGACCTGATGCTCCTCTGGATATTGAGCTAGAGATCATGTGGCCTGAATAGGATGAGCTACTGCATTGACATTGTAATACACCCTTGTGTTCCTTATTCTAGTGCTTCTCCTTAATGGTTGCACCTGATCTTCTTCAGCCGCATTCTCATTGGTTTGAGACTGCTCTTGGACTTTCCTGATTCTAGTGCTTCTCCTTTATGGTTGCACCTGACCTTCTTCAGCCTCGTTCTCATTGGTTTGATACTGATCTTGGTATTTCCTGATTCTAGTGCTTCTCCTTAATGGCTGCACCTGATATTCTTCATTTCCATTTTGATCATAAACTTCAGAACCTTCTTGGTGTAATGTTTCCTCTGGTTCTGGTTGGTTTTCCCCCTCATGATCAAGATGGATGTCTTCTTCAGCAGTTGCAACTTCTTAGGTAAGTGGTTCTCTTGCCTCTTCCCTTGCCTTTGGTTGACTGATTCCCATATTCTCTAAGATTATCCTCAAGTTGTTTGCCCTATCCGAGGGTGCATGGGAAAGATCTCTGAGGTTTTTCCAACTTTTCTCATCACAATACCCCTTGGATTCCACAAACTTTACATCTCTTAACACTATAACTTTTCTTGACTCTGGTGCATAGCAATTGTATCCTTTTTGTGTGGGTGAAAACCCTATGGAAATTTCCTTGATTTTTTTGTCTTCTAATTTGTTTCTTTGTTCACCTGGAATCAAAACAAAAAAACACCCAAACACGCGCAAATGATCAATGGATGGCTTGGTATTGGTTAGTACCTCAAATGGAGAGCTATCATGGAGGACCCTGGTTGGTGTTCTGTTGATAAGATAGCATGCTGAGACCACAACATCACCCCAAAATAATTTTGGAACATTGGTGTGGAACATCATGCTTCTTGCAACCTCCATGAGATGTCGATTCTTCCTTTCAGCCACTCCATTTTGTTGTGGTGTGTAAGGAAAGTTGGTTTGATGAATGATTCCATGCTTGGCTAGATGATTCGTGAATGTGTGGCTTGCGTATGCCCACCATTCTCAGACCTCCAGATTTTAATCTTGGCATTATAATGCTTAGTATCATAGCTTTGAAAGTTTAGAAAGGCTTCTAACTATCTTTTTTTTGAATTAAGGTTAGCCATGTATACTTAGATTTTTCATCTATTGAAGTGACAAAGTATTTATGGTTTTCTCTAGAAGCACATGGGGCAGTCCACACATCAGATGAATTAAATCAAAACAATGCTCATAGATAGTCATAGATTTAGGAAAAACAGATTTGCAATGTTTTCCTTGGATAAAAGCCTCTCAACTATCATTTTAAGAAGATAAGTTAGGCAACATTAATCCTAAGGCACGAGAGTGAGGGTGGACCTAATCTAGCTATACACGTACAAATATATAAAGGGTATTTATGTGAATTACATGTAGGATACCCTAGTATAATACTTTTATAAATACATGTACAAAGACTACTAGTAATAATAAGACTCAAAGCTTATGTGGTATCAGATCCATCTAAGACTTTAAACCCTAATTTTTTCGTTTGTATTTAGCCGCCCACCTCAAACATTCAAAAATGGGCTCCACTGCCTCTCCTGTTTCTGTCAACGAAGCTGTTACGTTCAACAATCAAACACTCCTAAGTGTTAACATGACTAATGTTGCGAAGCTTACCAACACCAACTACTTGATGTGAAGTCGCCAAGTCCATACTCTGTTTGATGGCTACGAACTTGCTGGCTACCTTGACGGATCACTTCTGTTCCCGCCAGAGACAATCACAGTTGAAGGTGTCCAATCAGCAAAGATGTGTGTATTCTTAGGCAATTTCCTAACACAATCGGCTTACCTCTGCTTGGATACTACCACGAACCGTGTTTATGTATCTCGTTATGTTCAATTCGATGAATCGGTCTTCCCCTACAAAACCACACCAACGGCTCCGATCCCACTCGAAACCAATACCGACCCTCCAACCCACCAATCGCCGGTCACAGAGGTCGTTCGCAGAGCTTCTTCCACTGCTCCACTACCACCGAGAGTTGCGACACCCAGCTTAGTCCTTCCCACACCGTCGCCATAACAACCGGTGACAGTGCTTGTTCTGAAAACATCGACGGTTCCACCTATCGCCACCCAAACAGGTTCTATCTCTTCAACTATCTCTTCTCCTAATGAAACCTTATGGCCCAATAACCCAATACCCACTCTAAATATCTCATCAAACCCACAAGAAGAACCCAATATACAAAACCGAGAAGCCCATTCCAACCCACTAACTACCCCAACACAATCACAACCCAATCAACCACCAAGAATGAGAACTCGTTCTCTAAACAACATTTCCAAACCAATAAAACAATTCCTACACACATCCCTATCTAGAACGGAAATTAAACCAAAACTCACTACCATAAAGCAGGCTATGCGAGATCTAAACTGGAGACATGCCTCCATAGAGGAATTCAACGCAGAAATCAGAAACAGAACCTGGGATTTAGTTCCCTCACACCCGTCACAGAATGTAATTGGATGTAGGTGGTTATTTACAACTAAACTTCTTCCTAATGGAACACTTGACAGGCATAAATTAAGGCTGGTGGCGAATGGATACAGTAACCAACATGGTGTCAACTTCGACGACACGTTTAGTCTAGTAGTGAAATCAACGACTATACGGCTTGTTCTTGGAGTTTCTGAGATGAAATGATGGCCACTACACCCGTTGGATGTCAACCATGCCTTTCTCTAAGCAGAACTCACCGAAGAAGTCTTTATGCAGCAACCGCCAGGATTCATCGACAAGGATAAACCAAATCATGTTTTCTGCTTAAACAAACCGATCTATGGCCTCAAAAAGTCACCACGGGAATGTACCATGAACTCAAACAATACCTTCTACAACAAGGATTCACCAACTCCATGTCTGGTACATTGCTGTTCATACTAAAACATGGAAAAGACATCGTCTATCTTCTCATCTATGTGGATGACATTGTCATTACTGGAAGCTCAACACCACTGGTCACCAAAGTTATTAATTCCCTCTCACTGCGGTTCTCACTTAAAGACCTTGGAGATTTACATTATTTCTTAGGCATCGAGGTAACAAGGACAGCACAAGGCCTACACCTCATGCAAAAGAAATACACGACAGACCTCCTTAACCGGTACAACATGACTGACTCCAAGCCGTTCTCAACACCGATGGCAACCACACCTAAGCTCAGCCTCCACATGGGTACACCATTACAGAACCCTACAGAGTTCAGACAACTCGTTGGTGGCCTGCAATACCTTGCATTCACACGTTCTGATATCGCATTCTCCGTCAACCGAATTTCCCAGTTCATGCATCAACCAACCGATGCACACTGGACTGCAGCAAAACGTGTCCTCCGGCATCTTTCGGGTACTTTGACACATGGAATATTACTTCACCGCAATAACTCCTTCACTGTCCACGCCTTCTCCGATGCGGCTTGGGCAGGGGATTCAGATGATTTTATCTCTACAAATGCCTACATTATCTATCTAGGAGGACATCCTGTATCCTGGTCTTCAATAAAGCAAAAGGGGTAGCTCGTTCATCAACTGAAGCCGAAAATAGATCAGTGGCAAACACGGCAGCAGAGATTCGTTGGGTCTGCTCCTTACTCGCAGAAGTGGGAATCAACATCCCCACAATGCCTATCATTTACTGCGATAATGTGGGCGCCACATACCTATGTGCAAATCATGTATTCATACGAGAATGAATCACATAGCCTTGGACTATCACTTCGTACGAGAGCAAGTTCAAACCGGAGCTCTCACAGTAGTGCACGTCTCAACAATGGGCCAGCTAGCAGATACACTGACAAAACCATTGCCCAGGATTCCGTTCGACTCAGCATGTACCAAGATTGGAGTTACCAAGGCCTTTCATCTTAAGGGGGCGTATAGACGTACAAATATATAAAAGGTATTTATGTGAATCACATGTAGGATACCCTAGTATAATACTTGTATAAATACATGTACAAAGACTACTAGTAATAATAAGACTCAAAGCTTATACTAGCATCCCATAATACATCAGAAGCTAAAAGAGAAGTATAATTAAAAGCAGAAGGTAAATCTGTCTAAGCTTGGTGTCTTCTAGCAAATAAAGGTTTCATTTGCTCACACCCTTTCCAATCATCTTACTTGTCTCAATATCCTGAAAAAAACCTCATTGGGGCTAAAAAATCACATGACAATTAAGATCAGTAGTAGCATTTTTAACTGAGAGCAAGTTAGATGTAAATGATGGTATGTAAAGAGCTTTAAATTCCTTATCAAATAGTTTTAAATTTCCTATGTCCTGATTGGGTATTTTATCACCATTTGCAATCACTACACTTTCTAAAGAAGACTGAACATCACTAATGAGTTTAGTATCCCTAATCATATGATGAGAAGTTCATGAATCAATGATTAATGGCCTAGCAATTTGTGATATGCAATGGAGAGTTTTTAAAGCATTATGAACATTATTACTAATGTTACTAGAGTTTGCATTGAGAGCTTTTATGATAGCTTCAATGTCTGACTTGCAGAGGAATGCATCATCCTGGTGTAGCTGAGAGGTTGTCACCGCAATGTGTGTAGTCGAACTCATGGATCTCCCTTCACTTTGTTGCTGCGGTTGTGGAGCAGTTTGCTGGAGATTCTCGTGAACAGCTTCATATGCTCTGCCTTGGTTGAACCTTGATGGTGGCCTGAGATGTGGGTGGTGAATCCATCACTGGTTATTCATGTGACCACTCTTCTTTAAATGCTCACAAGTAACTCACCGATTTTATGGCTTGAAGTTGGCCTTGTTAGCTGAAGCTTAAGCCTTGTGAGCCATGTTCAAGCCACCTTTACCACCAAAGAGACCCACTGAGCCTTGCTCCTTTTGGATATGAACACACACCTCTTAAAGAGTAGGTAAGTTGTCTGCCCTTAGCATATGTTTGATGAGGTCATTGTAGGCTGGATTGAGAGTGAGGAGCAGACAAAACACTTTGTCTTCCCACGCCTCTCATGCAGGATGGTAGGGTCAGTGGTGCTTGGTCTCAACATATCCAGATCTGCCCAGAGAGCTCTGAACTTCCCCAGATGTTGGTTAAAGTCCATGTCTTCCTGGTTCAAGCAGTTGATAGTTTTTTCACTTCAAAGACCCTACTAAGATTGGATATGTTTTCAGAAACCTTTTGTAGTTTGTCCCACTACTCATTTGTGGTTTCACAGTAAAAGTAAGCGTCCATTATGGGACCATCAAGTGAGCTCTGGATGTAGACAACACCATGAGGTCCTCTTGACTCCATTTGCCTTCATCTACCACCACCATATCATTGCGATCTTCTCGTCATTTTAAGTGATATGGGACCATAAACCTCTTCTACTAAGGGCATTCTTGATAAATCTTGACTAGAGAAGGTAGTTCATTCCTTTGAAAGTGACTGGAATCACCACTGCCTTTTTTTGCTCCATTTCGAAAAGCTATGGACCAATATGTAATATAGTGTATCCAAGAGATCTTGAGAGACTAAACCAATAGAATGAAAGAGAATGAAGAGCAGAATAGATTTGGGGAAAATAAAATAGGTTTAGGAGCTTACAAGATCTGATACCATGTAAGTTTAGTAAAGAACAGAGTGAAGAACACTCAAGAACGAGAAAGAGAGAGAGAGAGAGAGAGAAGCGTTTGATCCGGAAATGATAAAAGAGAGAGGGAGAGTTGTGTTTACTCGACAAGGGAATAAGAGAGAGAAGGATTTATTTCCTTAATTCATTCTGGACATACAACAGTAATATAAATAAACTATTGACTTTACATGAGGACAAGAAGGAAAAGAATAAAGAATGTTGCTTCTTGTCGAGGCTGAAAGGGACAGGTTTTGAACGGTCCATCCTTAAGTAAAACATGTGATCTTTACTATATTTAAATCAACACTTGCCTCTGAAGCCTCTAACAAATATCCTTGACCAGTTTGAACTCTCCTTGGTTGATTTAAGCTCCAGTCTCTTGTCTTCCAAGTCAAATTGTGTCTAGGTTACTTGCTTGGTCGCCAAGAGTGTACGGATTGACCAAACTTCTTCTACTCGTCCAGATGCATCTCTTTTCTACCTTCTATTCATTTATTCATGTCAATAGAAAGCAAGAAGATTACCATAGCCGTTCTATAAATCACAAGTTCATCAAAATCTTAAAAATTTCCTAAATCTAACAAGATATCTACTCAGACATGAAAGCATAAACACAAATCATAGACTGAATAAATCATATATAAAACCAAAGGAGTTCCAGATCAACTCAGAAGGAGCTCTAATCTATCTCTCAAAAAACTAAGAGAAAGCTTAAAATAAAACCTAGTCGTCAACAATGGCTTAGAAAACATTTTATAGAGTTTAAAACACGTTATGGGCTCTTTTGTAAATAAAAAACTTCTAGGGCCAAACTGCAATTCTTGGAAGCTGATAAAAACTTGTGGGGAGCATATTAGGTGGAGTGTCGATCGACACCAAGACACTAGGTTATTCCTAACAGCTTCCTCTCACGCGTCAAACATACCACTCTTCAGTAAAACGAGCATAACTTTTGATCCAACCATCTGATGGACCTCAAACTGGTACCATTGTAGGGCAGGTTCTGTTAAGGACGAGTCAAAACCATTGCACATGGTGGCCTTTCTAAGCTCAGAGTGAGCATTTTCTGCTTGTACTGGCCCACATGGTTGTTGGGGTCATTGGTTCCGTCGTAGATCCTCATGTTTGGGAAGGAGAAATTCCTTGTCATCTCTACCAATGCGATCTTGTCTCCAAAGGGGAGTATCAGCATTGGAGGAGGTACCCCGGAGAGCTTTTTTATCGTTGTCTGGACGACTTTGAATTTTTTAGAGAACACCCGCTCAAAGTAGGCAGTCATGGTGGAATTTTGGCAATTGCTTCTTCTTGTGTTTCTTCGTTGGTTTCCATCTTGGAGTCGTCCTCTTCTACGAAGTCAACATGACTTCTTCTCCCGGTGTTGGCCCCCAAAGTTGCCTCTCCATTAAGTGGTGGATCTGTTCAGGTAGCGCTACCTTCATTTATTGGAGTTTCCAAAGGTTTCATGGGTCAAACTCGGGTTTGAAACCGACGTCGCTTGTTGCTTGCTGTGTGAAAAGCTTGATTCTCTTCTCGGAAAACTAGGTTCTCGTCTTCGAGTTGTGAGAGCTTCTCTACGCTTTGCTCCATCAGCTTGGAGTGTTTGCTCAGCGTATTCCTAGATATTTCAACTTCTGAGAGAAGCTTCAGGTTTTCTGCAGCCGGGTCTCAAGCTTTGTGTAGCTCGGTGACTTGGCTTTGTAAAGCGTTGATTCGAGCTTGCAGCTCGGTTTCGGTAGGTGGCTAGAGGTCGCTCTTCTTGTTCACTTATTGTGACCATCATGTAACTTAGATTACTCCCCTCCATCTAGCGCCAAACTTTCGGGGTATTTTTATGTGGGATCTTTTTAGGTACTATGGAACAGTAAACAAACAAGAGAGCAGCAAGAATCAAGACTGAAAGAGACATTTTATTAATTATATGAGCAGTAACTAAAACACTTAGTTTATATAAACCCTAGTTTTAGCCGCCTAACTCTATTCTCTTAGTCTATGAATGTCGATCTATTGTTCTAGGGTTTGGGCTCCCTCTTTCTCCAGGCAAGGATCTAACGGTCAGCTTTCTGCTCGAAAGCTGGAGTAATCTCTTCCTAGATTATTATTCCCCAACACATGTGAGTACCCCTAAGTCCAGCGTTCCTCATCTAGATAATTTACAAGTACCACTTCTTATTTCTCTGTTTACTGCTTTATATTATTTACTTTCTAGCTTTACTTCGAAAACAATAAACCATTGTGTAATCTTAGAGTATATGTGGATTCAGTCCTTAAGTACTACAACTAAATCTCTTATTTGAGAGAGTATCTTAAGGTTAATTTGAGCATATCATGTTGATTGTGGGATTCTCGGCAGATGTTGATGAGCAACTTTCGATCTGCGCAATCCACTTCTCACGACGATTGCTCGTGTATGATGGCATTGATTCACTGAATGATAAGCGGTTTGTCCTCTCCGGATACGTTGGGGAGATCTGGATGTTGTGGAGGTGTATTAATTTCATGTATGGGTATTATATCTCTCTCGTGCCTAGAGTTTTTTGAAGTTTCTTGTCTTTACTCTTCCTCTAGCTTCTCTTGTTCTTAGCGGTTCTCAACTTTGGCGGGTAGGGTACTAATTTTCCATTGGTAAATGTTTTCATCAACAATTCTTGAAGTTGCTTGCATTCTTTTGTATCGTGCCCTTCCGCTTTGTGATAGTCACAAAATTTGCTTCCATCGAAAGATGAGGTCGGCCATCCTTTTATTCCTCGTTCCCAGACATCCCAATGTCTTTTTGTGGCTACCCTAGTGGGGTCGATCTCGTAGACCTTCCCATTTCCACCAACTGAAAAAACTTTGCTGTTCTTTTTATCTCGCTTGGGATAAGTAAAGTGTTGTCTTTGTTCTTGATAGGTGTTAGGGTATTTTTAGGTGGGATCTTTGTAGGAACTACAGAACAGTAAATAAACAAAAGAGAAGCAAGAATTCAGACTGAAAGAGAACTTCTATTGATTGTTTGAGTAGGAACTACAATGTCTGGTGTATAAACCCTACTTCTAGCCGGCTAACTATATTCTCTTTGTCTCTGAATGTTGATCCCTTGTTCTAGGGTTTGGGATCCCCTTTTATAGCTTAGTCGTAGTCAATTACTAGATCAGATTCTTCCATATTCGGAAACATGGAAGAATCCCCTTTAGTAGAAATCTTCCAATTTTACCGGAGGCAGTTATGGAGCCAGGGTTTGAACCGGATTTTCTCCAGGCAAGAATCTGAAGGCCAACGTCCTGCTCGGAAGCTGGAGTAATCTCTTCCTGGATTATTTTTTCCCAACTGTTTGCCCTTATATTTGGATTTCGCTGAAAAATTTGGGAGATAACACGTGCACTTCGGCCAACCCGAGTCGTTCCTTCTTTGCAGGTCTATTTTGAGCAGGTTGTTGCTTCAGTAGTGCCCTTTTCAGGTTCTTCTAGGCCTAAACCTTTTTAAACCCGGAGGAGATGTATTTTTTGAAGATAGACCTGGGTCTTAGAAGATATTTCCAGGCTCAGAGCTTGATCAGATCGACTGATCTCACTGGATTCAGGATCCTGGTCTTGCATTTCAATGGATGACAAGACTTGTTTATGTGGCGCATGGCCTTGCTAGTGTCTAGATTTTTTATCCCAGTGGTGCAGGACCTGATCAGGAGTTATCATAGTACTTCAGTGGGTACTTAATTTTCCAGCTCTTGTTGCTGATTCCTGGTATGGGGCAGGAATTTAGGGAATTAACGTGATACTATATGCTTTTGCTATTTCTACATATGTGTTGATACACCGTCGATGCCAATTGCTATCGGCTCTAGTGTCTTGTTCAGAAGTAGGAAGCTTTAGCCTGAAGTTGAAGCAGTATCAAGATGATATTTGGATAGAATCTGCCGGTTTCAAAATTTCTTAGTGAATCTCTTTTTTTCTTCTGAAGGATATGATCTTTTTGGGAATTAAATTTCAACTCGTTCGCAAGGAAATTTAACTTATTTCTGAATATTCTCAAAACGTCACTTTCCTTTTTCTTTGGTGGTGTGCTTGCTGTGAGAGCGCCAGGTGGTATATATATGAATCTCTTGAAGCTGTATTGGCTTCGTCCTTCTCCTCGTCGATAAAGCACGATCGTCTCATGTTGAAGGCAGTAATTTGATCACTTGAATCACAGTCTTCTGAGAAGGATAAGACCCAAAATTTCTCTGCTTGGGGAATCTTTACGTTAGTAATTTTCTTCTAAAGGGTGTATTCTGAGTTACAGCGAGTACGCACTTGATTTAGGGGGCTGAGCTTGTTACTTTATGTATTTTCAGTTGATGGCTTGTACAGAACACTGCAAGTCGGTGACTTATCAATCGGTGGTATGACCAACTCCGTATGTTGTTGGAGGGAAAATAACCCTCCTCGGTGTTTGTTCACCGTTGGCATCTGTAGGAGGCTTGAGAGCTGCAGATAGCACACTGAGGCGTTTATTGGTCGCCTTGTTAACTTCATCTTGTTATGCAAAGAGTTCCATCATATTGGTCATTGATATACCAATTTTAGGCCATGTTATAGGCTATATTTAGAATCTATTATGTGTGTTCAGGCTACGATTTGGAGTATTTACATGTCCAGGAATGTTTTGGATATATATGGAGATACTTGGAGTTTTTGGAGCTCTTACAGGAGAAGAATCCGTAGCTGCCTATTTGAGGAGTCGAATTACAAGAATGTCGTTGATCAACGACACAACCTTGGTCTTTTAATGTTGGTCGACTCCAAGGTTGTGTCGTTGATCAACGACACAACCTTGGAGTCGACCGATATTAAAAGACCAAGGTCGATCGATGCTGCACAGTTGCCATCAATCGACGTCCAAAGCATAGACAGCCGATTCAAAGCCCAAGATGAAATACAAATGACAAAAATGCCCTGGACGAGTTTTGACCTAAGTTTTAGGGCTTTTATATTTATGTATGTAGAGAGTGCATGGAAGAGAACACACTCACAGAGCTTTATTCTATCTATAGTTTTAGGGTTTTTAGGGGAGAAGATTCATAACTCCGAAGGGAGATTTGTATTGGAACCCCAGTATTTTATATAAGCAATATATTTTAACTATTGTTCTTACTTTAATTATGTCTGAGTAGTTATCAACTAGATTTATGGTTGAATGATAGCAATCATGGATTAGCTCAAAACTAGGATAGTTAGGTTAAGTTAATATCCATCAATTGAGTTGTGCTTCATGCTTGCAATATAGAGTAGCTAAGTAGGATCTCGAAAGTAAGACATGGATGACTACGAGAGTAGGTTCTGTGCTAAAATAGACTCCTTTGAACTAGGATGTTAGGTGCATGCGAGAGCTGGTTTAATAAGTCTGGTGGACTTATCAAATCTCGTTCACATTTCCTTCTGGTTTCACCGTCGATCGACATCAGGCCTAAGCCGTCAATCGATGATCTTTCCTTTTGCTCGCACACAAAAGTTGGAGTTAAAAGGGTCAGAATAGTTAATATTTGAGTTATAGAATCTTTACATTTCCGTGCTTCATATTCCCTATAATCCATTAGGCTTGAAACCCTAGATCTACAATATTTACATTTATATCTAGTTAGTTTAATAGCATATTTCCATATTGCATCTCTACTTCTTGATAAGGAATATTTCCTTAATTACTTGTTCACCACTGATATATATATTTATATATTAACCTAGCTTAGTCTTTAGAAATAAGAAATCTATTGTATGCCATTGCTCTCTGTGGATTTGATCCCTAAGTACTACACCTGATCTCTTTTGGCATGAGTATTATTTGTATGTTAAGACTAGGGTTAATTTGATAGTTAATTGTTTAGGATATTTATATCTCCTGCTAGAACAATAAAACACCGCATGTCAAATTTGGCGCCGTTACCAGGGAACATTGATCGCCATTAGATTTAATTTCTAGGATTTAGTCTAGGTTTGTTACTACTTTCAAGTTACTAAATGTTTCCTTTTTTTTCAGGTGCATGCAAAGACACACCATAACCAATAAAGGACAAGAACTGCTATTATCTGACCCCGACAAACTCGAACGCACAATCCGCAAAGAAAGACGACAAGCATCGATCGACATGACTTATACCGCGTCAACTGACACTTCTTTAGGATCCCATCGACCGACATCAGAACTCAAGCATCGAGCGACACTGATCACATAGCACCGATCGACAACAACTTACTCGCATTGATCGACAGAAGTAGACGAGTTCAGATGGTTACGACTTTAATATTGACTCGAGATGAGAATGGAAACATGCATTACCCCAACGGTCATATGCGTAATGCAGTAGGTCAAAAGATAGACGATCAAGGGACCATAATCCCTAATACAGAAGCAGAAGCAGACGCTGCAGCAGCTCAACCTGAAGCTAATGCCCAAGCTGCTCAGAGAACACTGGCTGACTACAACCGTCCAAACCAGTTCTACGCCAACAGATCCGCCATTCGTCCTCCAGGTTTTCGGAGAAACGATTTTGAAATCAAGCCCACTTTCTTCGGACTTGTAGCGCAAACACCTTACCATGGGTAGTGACATGAGCACCCTATGGATCATCTGGAGAGATTTGAGGATCTAGTGACTGCTATTAAAGCCAATGGAGTCCCCGAAGACTATCTCTTTTGTAAGCTTTTCAAGTACTCACTTGCTGGAGAAGCTTCATATTGGCTTAAGCAGTTACCACCAGGATCCTTGACATCATGGAACGACATCAAGAATGATTTCTTGCGTAATTTCTTTGATGACACAAGAGCAGAATATCTGAGGAGCAAGATTGCTACTTTTCACAAGACCCTTCAGAATCTTTAAGAAACTCCTGGATCATATTCAAATCATACCAAAGAGATTGTCCACATCACGGGTTCAACAAAGTGAAACTTCTCAGCACTTTCTTTAGAGGTATTGGATTACAGTATCAGATGGCTTTGGACACAACTAGTGAGGGAAATTTCAGCACTAGGAATCCTGAAGAAGCTACAAGGTTGATTGAGAATCTGGCATCCAGCAGCAGCACCAAAAACACAGACTTTGAAAGGAAGAAATCAACTCCAGCTTTGAGAAAGGATCAGATTGAAGAGGTCAAGGCAAAACTAGATAGTGTTCAGAAACTCTTCAGGAAGCAGGTCACTTTTGCAGAAGTAGAAGCAATAGAATCTAGAGATGATGAGATTGAAGAAGAGGATGTGAACTACATTAATGGGAATGGTTTCCAGAGACAAGAGAATCAAGGTTTCAACAGGAATTCCCATGGTCAAAGGAGTAGCTTTAATCAGGGTTCACAGCGAAAACCCTTCAACAACAACATAGCTTATGGATCTTCTTACTACAAGAATCCTCCTCTAGAAACTCAAGAAAGTAAGATCGAAGCAATGGTTGACAGAGTTTTAGAGGGACAACAGAAGATAATTGTGGATTTCAATAGAAAGATAGATGGGCTGTACCTCAACCTCAACACCAAGTTCGAAAATCTCAACACCCATGTGAAGAAGCTGGAGAATCAGGTGCTGCAAACAAGTGAAACCATTAGGAGGCATGAGAGCCTGATCAAGGAGAAAATAGAGGCTGGACAGAAGCACCACGTCAATGCATTGATTGATGATGATTTTTGGCAGGAAGTTAAGAGGGAAAAGCCCCAAGAAGGATATTTTCGTGTGGAAAGTTCCATGTCATTCGGCAGTTCGCATTGGTGTCGATCGACACCAAGCAATGAGCATCGATCTACAACGATTCCTTCAGTATTAGTGGCTTTGTGTGAATCTACCAATGTCGATAGACACTGAAACGAGAGAAATGACCGACAGAGAAATAGAGGTATCGATCGACAATGCGACCTTAGTATCGATCGATAGATGAGAAAACCGTCTTGACTGCCAAGCATCACTGCGAATTTGATTGTGCGTCAAACTATGATGGTTTCAGAATAGAATACTGACACGTCTGAAGCTATGGATCTTGATAGAAGATGAGGGACACTCCAAGAGGAAGCAAAAGATCCCCAAACATCAATGCAGAGAAGCCAAAATTCCTTTAGATACTCCTTTTGATGTAGCTTATTATACTCATAGTTTGTGGATATTTTTCAGGGAAACAAGGGCGACATACGATGATATAGAGATCATGTTCAATCATCTCAGAAAAAGATGAAACATAGGACTTGTCTGAAGAAGAAAAGTGATCGTGGAAGTTCGTGGTTCCATGCTTTATCAAGGGCAACGAATGCCCCAATGCTCTCTGTGATATTGGATCATCAATGAGCATTATGCCAAAAACTATGGCAGAGGAGCTGAACCTGAAAGTGGAACCCTCCAATGATTCTTTCACATTTGTAGACTACTCAAAAGTGAACTCAAGAGGGATGGTAAAAGATGTCCCAGTACGAATTAACAACACCCTAGTCCCAGTAGACTTCCACATGATGAACATCGAGATATGTTGGAACTCTTCACTACTACTTGGGAGAGCATTCATGGCTATCGTGGGAGCTATCTGCAATATGAAATTAAACAGGTTGTATCTATCTCTAATTGATCAAAATATTTTCTATGAACTTGTCAAGAATAAGAGCAAGGCTACTCTGATTGAATTGTGTGATGATGCAGAACTTGTTGCCTCATGCTTCTGCGATTATGAGTTCAATGACGAGTCGGAAGATGGAGTATCAAGCGATACCCAGCCCAGACAATCGATCGACGCGTTTGTTGTTCAGCAATCGGTCGACATCCACCCTTTGCTATCGATCGACGACTCTACTCCAGAACCGATCAACAACTGCCACGCAGATGGTGGTTACAACTCAGCCTACCTCGAGTACGACGAAGCTTACAGAGAAGAAGAGATAAGTGAGTATTGTGGTATTGCTATAGAAGAGGCTGGTGTTTATCACATTTCCCATCGACTCGGGAAATCGACATTCAGATGAGTTCGAACTAGATTCAGTGGCAGAACGTGAGAAGGAATATGGTTATCTACAACCAGATGAGTTCGGTATCATGAGAGATCCAGACGGTCATGCAAGAGCTATGGATGGCAGACTACTAAATGTCACGAGGGAAGATATAGCGGATATACTTGCCATGGCTAATGGAGCTGGAAATCTTTTTGGGAAACAATCTAGTTATCGAGCATCAATCGACAATCACCATACACCATCGATAGACACACATCCGAGATGCCAAGGATACGGTGAAGCTTGCGAAGGATACAATGAAGATTACAAAGAGGAAGAGCTGATTGAATATTGCGGCCTAGCATCAGAAGACGCTGGCTGGGTGATGAACGCGATAGTGGATAATCGAGCATTGATCGCCGGCTACTCCTGGCCATCAAACGACATCGAACCAGAACACGAACTTGGAGTAGAAGATACAGATTTTGGTCGTCTTAGACCGGATGAGTTCGGAATTTTTTAGAGACCCAGAGGGACGTGCACGGGCTCTTTATGGGAGAATCCTACATATATCTAAGGAGGATGTAGCAGATGCCCTTATTATGACTAATGGATGGGAAATTCATTTGGACAACAACAGCAGCCGTTGATCAACGTGCATCTTACAGCATTGATCGACATTGAGGAGCAGAAGAACGAGCCAGTCTGTAATGTTCCATACACTTTCAAGCATCCTATATCGATCGACAGCATACATCGTGTATCGATCGACAATATCTTTCTGGAGGTACACAAACTTCGTCTGTCCAATGCCTACAATTCTCCACAATTGATCGATTGGATGAAACAACCGTCGATCGACTGGCGTTTCGAGAAAGGTACGAGAGATTGATGCTGAGGGCAACATACTTTTCCATTGGGAAAAGAAAGGTGAGTATGGCATCTACAGATATGAGATTGATAATGCACGAGCTACAGACGGAAGAGTAGTGAATGCGCAAGCGGAAGACATCAAAGCAGTTCTAGAGAGAGCTAATTTTTTTGGTAGAGCTACATATGTTTACCAGAACATGCAGCAATGATCGCTATGTCTATGAAGAATCAAAGGACATACAGCAGAGCAGAGATTGATGATATTGTGCATGAGATCTACAAAGCTCAAGAGATGTCACTAGATGATTTCTACAAGAGGCTGGATGATGTCTACTATCCTATAGACAACTGCCTCACCGGTTTGACTGCACGCATGGATGAGATGAAGCAAGATTTGGATACTGTTCAGAGACAGCATGCGATTGGGGCAGACGGACTAGCATCGATCGACGACAACATCAGGCCATCGATCGACACTGAAGCCAACGGACAGAAGACCGCAGCAGAAATACAATTGGAAGATAGGTTTGATGAGATTGCTTTTTCTCAGAGCCTGATGAAGGAAGATATTTCTCAGCAATTGGAGGATATATCAGAGACTAGATCTGCTAAACTTAGAATGCTACTGCACAGTATTGAGAACCTGCAAAGGAGAACGCATTCGGTGGAGGTTGCTAGAGCGGTTATAAGGAATAAGAAAACCAGAGGAGATGCAACAATGAGTAGCTTCATTGGTATATGGTTTCAGAAGAGCAAAGAAGATGTAGACACTTTTTCCAAGTGTGGATCCACCTCTATACTAGTCAGAAATTTCCCAACGTAGAGCTTTATACTATAACCAAGCGCTGAGTGGGAGGCAACCCACTGTTTAGTAAATCTTTATTTCATTTTTAGTTATACTACTATTTATTTGGAGTTTTACTTTGTTTTGTAGACTGTTTGAGTCCACCATCGATCGATACCATAGAGGCACCATCAGTCGACAATGGATCGCGACCATCGATCGACCCCTCACACCTACCATCGATCGACACTCTTTTACTGTGTCTGGTATCGATTTTTCTACTTAAGCTATTTACTTATGATTTAATGTTTCTTAAACAATCCGGGACAGATTACACTGGGGACAATGTAATTTTAATCTGGGGGAGGTTCGCTAATGCTATTTAATTTGTTTTGAGCTTTATTTACTATATATATAAGTTTTTTCAAAAAAAAATATTGAGTCAAGAAGGGGACTATGATCAAGATTTATTATTGACTAACCATATTTTAGAACCATTTTTAGCAGGTTGTTTGCAGAGATTACAAGAGATACCAAAGTGGATCATCCTGCCACTATATCACACTTGCTTAGAAAGTTTGAAGGAACCGAAGCTGATTTCCAACACTAATCTTAATGTTATTTGCTTGCTTTGGGACTTGGTACACACTGGATCGGATTCCTTCTGTAAGTATGTAGGTACAAGTCATTGCACCTTTGGTTCCCTTCTCTCTCTCTCTCTATTCAGCATCTACATAAAACCTTAGAAGATTGAGATGACTTCCGGAGGTGCAGAGGGGTAGGTACACTACCGATGACCCCCACTATTCTAATTTGGAGGAAAAATAACACATTGTTGGAAGCGAGGGGTAGGTACATTACCGATGACCCCACTATTGGCCTACAACCTTGCCCAAAAATCAAAAGAAAAAAATAATAATAAAAAAGAAGAAAAGAAGAAGAAAATCGAAAATGAGATGGCAAGATGGATTGTATCAACATCATTGTCCATTAAGTTTGAGATTTAAAAAGATTCAGAGAGAAAAGGGGGAAGAAAGGAATCAGAGAAGACTTTGTGCCTAGTTGTTCAGATAGTTGGAGAGGTAAGAGTTCATGTGTCATTTGATCGATACTCCCAAGATAAAACCTAAACTTTTAATTTATGCAAATAAATGAAATCAGTAGAGGGGTGAGTCCTAGTATTTGCTAAGTTGTTGGTAGACTGGATTTGGTTGCTATATTAGGATAGGGTATATAAAGTTTCTTTGTGATTGACTTGATAGGATGTGGTTGCAACAAAGTAGGGTGACAGTTATACTTAGACATTATGTGAGTCTCCGCTTTTCAAAACCTTTTTCACAGGCTTAGTTTGCTTGAGGACAAGCAAAAGGTTAAGTCTGGGGGAGTTGATATAGCCTATTTATTACCAGTTTTAGGCCATGTTATAGGCACTATTTAGGGTCTCTTATGTGTGTTTAGTCTATGTTTTGGAGTATTTACGGGTCCAGGAACGTTTTGGAGATATATGGAGATACTTGTAGCTTTTGGAGCATTTAGAGGAGAAAAATCCGTAGCTGACCATTTGAGGAGTCGAAATACAAGACTGTCGTCGATCGACGACACAACCTTTGAGTCGACCGATGTTAAAAGACCAAGGTCGATCGATGCTGCACACTTGTCATCGATGATGTCCAATTCACAGACAGCCGATTCAAAGCCCAATATTAAAGACAAATGACAAAAATGCCTTGGACGAGTTTTGACCTAAGTTTTAGGGTTTTTATATTTATGTATGCAGAGAGTGCATGAGAGAGAACAACACTTATAAAGCTTTATTCTATCTATAGTTTTAGGATTTTTAGGAGAGAAGATTCATTACTCCTTAGGGAAATCTGTATTGGAACCCAATATTTTATCTATGCATTATATTCAGACTATTGTTCTTACTTTAATTATGTCTGAGTAGTTATCAACTAGATTTAGGGTTGAATGATAGCAATCATGGATTAGCCCAAAAGTAGGATTGCTAGGTTAAGTTAATATCCATCAATTGAGTTGTGCTTCATGCTTGCATTCTAGAGTAGCTAACTAGGATCTCGAAAGTAGGAAATGGACGACTACGAGAGTAGGTTCTGTGCCAGAATAGACTCCATTGAACTAGGCTGTTAGGCGTATGCGAGAGCTGGTCTAATAAGTCTGGTGGACAATGAGGTGAGGATGGTGGTAACTAGGTTCAATGCTGAGCTCCAAGCCTCCAACCCTCAAGAGGCAGTGTTGCAAGAGCAAGTTAAGGAGCTAAGAGATGAGAAGACACGACTGTGCAATCTCAAAAATAACGAGATAATTTTGTGCCATATATTTAAAGTGGTGACGGGCCATTTGATGGCTCTTAGTACTAAGAACCGTTTGGTGGTTTCTCAGGCCGAAAATTAGTCATATGAGGTCCCCTCAGGGAACCCTATTGATTGGTTGAACTGTAGAAGACGAAAAACTGAATTGACATAAACGATATAAATAAAGCGAAGTTAAGAAAATATACTATTCAAAAGACGAAATGAACATCGAATCGAAAAACGTTTGAACAAATAGACCATGGAGTCGAGACGAATCTCTTTTCTTAACCCTTAATATTCGCTCCGTAGTGAGACGGACATGTACGAAATAGAGTCACAAGATACAACCATGATCGACGATGCATGCTTCACCAGTGAACGTCTTAACGAACAATTAAATCTACGAAACATTCTCTACCAAATAGACTTACGCTTAGGGATTTTGATTGCTGGTTTTCGTTGTTGTAAAACGATAAAAATGAAGAAAAGAGTCGGGTTTATTTAAAGAGAAAGATGAGAGCCACTTCCCGCAACAGCTGCTGCACGTGGGAAAAAATCTTGCAGAGATCGAGGGAAGTTGAGTTACGAGACTTATTCCCCAAGAATCTCTCTTTTCGTTTAAATTTCCTAGTGAGAGGAGAAACCGCATGACGATTTTTATTTTGTAGACAAAACTACTTGTCGTTTTAAAACAAAATACATGTTGTTTTTGGGTATAAAATGGGCCAAAACGTTAAGCTTAATTGGGCCGAAAACAAACATCTTGTAGTGGCCATGGGGCCACATTTACCCAAGCCCAAGTCAAGCCGGAGAGACTAAAGTAGTTATCAACTAGATTTAGGGTTGAATGATAGCAATCATGGATTACTCCAAAAGTAGGATTGCTAGGTTAAGTTAATATCCATCAATTAGTTGTGCTTCATCATTGCATTCTAGAGTAGCTAACTAGGATCTCGATAGTAGGATATGAACGACTACGAGAGTAGGTTCTGTGCCAGAATAGACTCAATTGAACTAGGTTGTTAGCGCATCGAGAGCTGGTCTAATAAGTCTGGTGGACTTATCAAATCTCGTTCACACTATCTTCTGATTTCACCGTCGATCGAAATCAGGCCTTAGCCGTCGATCGATGGTCTTTCCTTTTGCTCTCATACGAGAGTTAGAGTTGAAAGGGTCAGAATATTTGAGTTCTAGAATATTTACATTTCCGTGCTTCCTGTTCCCTATAATCCATTGGGCTTGAAACCCTAGATCTAGCATATTTACATGTACATCTAGTTAGTTTATTAGCATATTTCCATATTTGCATTATCAGCATATTTCCATATTGAATATCTACTTCTTGATAAGGAATATTTCCTTAATTACTTGTTCACCACTGATATATATATATATATATATATTCACATAGCTTAGTCTTTAGAAATAAGAAATCTATTGTGTACCATTGCTCTCTGTGGATTCGATCCCTAAGTACTACACCTGATCTCTTTTGGCAAGAGTATTATTTGTATGTTAAGACTTAGGTTAATTTGATAGTTAATTGTTTAGGATATTTATACCCTGTTAGAAAAATAAAACACCGCATGTTAGTCATCATCTGCATCATGACAGTCATCTCTGTTCCCGACAGGTTTGTTCATGTTCCAATAGGGTCCATGGTGATCGATCTTTGTTGTTACTTTCAAAACCTCCCCACAGGTGGCGCCAATTATATAATTTGAATTTGGTGTAATATTGTAAGTTGACACAAATTCGATATGGGTTTGATTGAAAGACGTTTATTGATGATCATGAAGTGAATACAAAGAGATTTGAATAAGTTTGTGATTTAAAGAGTAACTAGGCAAGATTAATGAGATTTAATATGTAAACCTTACCTCTTGCATCGTGTCTCCTAAGTGATTGTGATTGTGAATGTCCTTCTCGACCTAGCTCCTCTCCTTATATACTCAATAAATCTTTCCATTAAACCTGTAGGTCGGCGTGAAACTCTAGCCGAGTTCAAAACATTAGGCCGAGGTTTGTTTATTTGAAGGGCTTATAGAAGGATGCAATCCATCTTTAAAAATCCATTTATTTAAAAATTAAAATATAAGTTAATAAATCGTGTAGGCCTTTAAATTCTGTTTACCGTTTCCAATTCCACATTGAATACTTGATAAATCAAATAAGCAAATTAATCACACTTGCACTACATACAAATGGAGTTGTTTATTTACTAAATCAAACATTGATATTATCCAAGCCAATCTTCTATTTAACCTTTCAATTTCGTTTACCGTTTCCAATTCCACATTGTATACTTGATAAATCAAATAAGCAAACTAATCACACTTGCACCATATACAAATGTAGTTGTTTATATACTAAATCAAACAAAGAAATTGTCCAAGCCATCTTCACTATTTAACCTTGAATTGTTTGGTCCAGTAAAATATCCTTTCATTCTTCTTCTCTTGTTCTTCGCTCAAAAAAAGGATAAGAAAAACTTCCATTTGGTATAGTCTGTCCATTAACTTCTTCCTCTATTCGTTCTCCTTTTATTAAAAAAAAGGATTATCTCATGATTTGTTTAATGGTGAACATGGCTACGTTCAGGAATTCCCGGTGATCAAAGTATGGCTGGTCGGGAATCGCCCTCCTCGTCGGAGCCAGTTAAAAACATAGTTCTTGTAGGGCGTACGGGAAATGGCAAAAGCGCCACCGGAAACACGCTCCTCGGTGAAAATCTGTTCCTCTCCAAATCAGCTGCAGGAGGTGTTACCATGGAATGTGAGATGTATAGAGGTGCGATACAGGACGGGCCTATAATCAATGTCATTGACACTCCGGGTAATAAGACAAACTAATAAACAAACTTAAGTCGTTTATGATACTTTGAATTACAAACCATTGTCATTCAAGAATAGGTGATTGTTGTATTGCTCCCATAGTCATTCAGAATTGTAACTGCTCACACTTATATGATGTTATTTCTGCTGAATGGACTTGCTATATGTGACTTATATTACGTGCAATAGGTTTGTTTGATTTCGCTGTGCCAACAGACTACGTATGTAAGGAAATCATCAATTGTTTATCCATCGCGAAAGAAGGAATACATGTCGTGCTGTATATTCTGTCAGCAAGGAATCGAATCACACAGGAGGAGGAGTCCACGTTTAATGCTTTGCAGAACATATTCGAGACAAAAATCATTGACTATATGATTGTAGTGTTCACTGGCGGCGATGAATTAGAATATTGCAACCAGACACTGGAGGGCTATTTACGTAATGGCCCTGAATATCTGAAGGTCTGCTTGCTTTTATAAGGAACTTGACATTTTTATATATAGTGTGACTATAAATGTTTTTGTCACATCTCATCTTTTCTTGCATTGGATTAAAATTTCAGAGAATTCACAGATGTTGTGGGGGTCGAACGGTACTGTTTAACAATAGGACTCAGGATAAATACAAGAAGGCTGCGCAACTCAAGGAGCTTCTGGTCCATGTCGCAGCTATTAAAAAACAAAATGGTGGCCAACCATATACTGACCAGATGCACCGTTTGATAAAGGTACGAAGAAACTGTAAAACCTGAAAACATAGAAACACGTTGAACACGAAATACCAATGAACAAGTTGATCTTCCAAACAGTTGATTTTTATTAGAAATTCCTTAAACAATCATTAAAGACTTGTTTAATCAGATTGACTCGATTTCACACCTGTAAAATGACACTGTCCAATTTCTAATCTATCTAACATTCTTAGAACCAACATGTCTCAAAGGCTCACAATACTCTCTGCACTCTAAGAATGTTGAAAGGAAACTCTCTGAGCACAATCCTTTTATTCTCAAAAGCAAATTCACGTTTTTAATTTTGATAAGTCTAAATCTCTTGATTCATCCTTATTTCTAAGCTTTACGATCTTTATTTTTTTACATTAGCTCCAATCAATACGATGACGCCACGTAATCTCACTTATGACTTGTGCAACCGTGTATCTCTGTTGAACACATTTGCATGCAGACTTCTAGTCTTAACAATCTCTCCATTTTCACTGATTTTACAACTCAAGCTTACTAGCTAATTAAACTCCCTCTTAACCAAGTATCATCAACCTGACCAGCTCTTCAATCTCCCCCTTCTTGAACGATAAAAATCTTAGAAAAACTCCAACCAATATAATGCTTCTGTCACATCTCTTGGAACCTCCAACTTGCTCACGCCTTGCATATACCTTGAACAACTTCAACATTAACCCATCTCCCATTGACATTCGTGTATCCTAATTTTTCTGAACATGCTACGTTGCGCACAAGCTTTTGAAACACGCTAGTCTCCTTACATTTGGAATACAAATCTGATTTTGCAATCCATACCTTACAAAAGCTTCTTGGTGCAACATAACATTTGTTTTCACTCCAAGCCGTCAAGATATTGTTGATTTTCTTATAACAAAATCGATGAGTATGTCCAAGTCTCCCACAAGAATAACATCCATGGTTGAGATTAGGTTCTCCAGAATTCTTTGGCTTAATTTTTCTTTCCAAAGCATAACAGTATCTATGGATGTGTCCATGTTTCCCACAGAAGTAATAGCCTTGTTTGACCTTCCAATTTTTCTGTTCAACAAGTACTTTCTGACTTGAACAAGTTTGATGTGATTTAACCTCTCTTTGTTTAAAATCAGGAACTGACTCAGCACGAAAGAAATTAGAGACTTGTTTGATTTGATATGTCGCTTGTAGAGCTTAACACACGATTCTTGTATCCAAGACCCCAATTATATTTTGCAGATCTGATAATCTATTTATCTTTGATTCCAATTCACTTGTATTTTCCTGTTTAGCTTCACTCTGCCTATGCAACTCATTATCCCTCTTTGAACATGTTGACGGCTCCAACATCAATGTCGTAGGATTTTCTACCTACATTATGTTAATCTGAGCTTCTAGTTGTGCCTTGTTCTTAAGCAGATGCATATTATCTTTGCTCAATTCAACCCAACTGTCATAGAGCTTACAATATTCAGCCTTCACATCTATCTCTCCATGACTGTCTGAATCAAAATCCAGCTCAAGTTCTTCATCACTTTCTTTTCTAGCAAGAGCTACAAGATTGAGCTTTTCATCACTTCTCTTCTGAAGATATGTACGTTCAACCTCAGGTTGTCCCTTGCACATATCATGGCAGTGACAGTCACATGTTTGACTACCTTTACTATTACACCACTCATGTGAGATCGAGTTTCTTCTCTGGCCTTTCCTATATTGTTTCAAAGCCTCCTTAAATTTTTGTGTCAGCAATTAACCACACTCACTCATTTTTCGATATATACTTTCATAAAGAACCTGAAATCTGTAAATTTCCTTCTCAACATGAAAAGACATTTCTTTTCCTATCTTAGATTGACATGTAGTTGCCTCAATCTCTTCAGCTTTAAGAATCCTAACCAACTGTGAGAATTTCATCTCATATGTATGTATCCAACATTGAAGGATGCATACTTATCTGGAAGACATCTTATTAGCTTTTTGACCAGCATCTTATCGTTAAAGTTCTTACCAAAGGAAAATTGTTTCATTTGCAATATAACTCAATTTTGAGCTAAAGCTCGTGATGGATTCTTCTTTAGCCATTCTCAAGTTCTCAAAATGTGAAAATGAGATGCCAAGTAGTCTAGTCTCGCTCTTTTAACAATGGACGTTCCCTCATAATATTCCACATGGTTGTCTTACGCATCCTTAGCTAAACAACATCCCTGCATGAGTTTGAACTGATCAAAACTGATAGCACTAAAGATTTTTGATAGTGACTTTGCGTTGAGTCTTGATGCAGTCTTTTCTGACTTTGTCCACTTATTTTTAGGTTTAGGTGTCTCTTCATCCTCTTCAGTGTAGATTGTTAGCTTAGTCCATCCTTTTTCAATTGCAGTCCAAACATCCCCTCAATCCCTTTAACCTGTTGTTTCATGTGTACCTTCCAGTGTCCAAAGTTGTTTTCATCCAACATGAGTGATTTATGAACCGCCATAAACTCTCTTGTTTCCATATTAGTCGCAGGAACTCAAACTGTTATAGATATCTAGATTTAGGTAGGTGACCTGCTCTAATACCAATTGTAAAAAATGAGAACACGAAAACACGTTCAATATGAAATACCAATGAACAAGTTGATTCTTCCAAACAAAATGACTTTTATTAAAAATTGCTTAACAATCATTACAGACTTGTTTAATTAGATTAACTCGACTTCACACCTGTAAAACGACACTAACCAATTTCTAATCTATCCAACTTTTGGTTTACAACCAAAATCTCTAAAAATACTCACAATACTCTATGCCCTCCAAGAACGTTGAAAGCAAACTCTCCAAGCTCAATCCCTTTATTCTCTAAAGCAAATCCACATTTTAAAGAAAAAATTGCTAAGTCTAAATTTGTTGATTCATCATCCTTATCTCTAACCTTTATGATCTTTATATTTTTCATTAGCTCCAACCACTATGATGATGCCTTGTCATCTCACGTTATAACTTGTGCAACCGTGTATTTTGGTTGAACACATTTATCTTCAGACTTCTAGTCTTAAAAGAAACATTGTGTTTATGCATCAAAATTCAATAGATATCTAGTACGCTTTGCCTTAAACAATTAAGTATTGAAAATTCTCTCTGTTTCCAGGAAAAAGGTGAGAGGCTCAGAAAACAGCAAAGAAAGGTTCAGTCTGAAAAGGAAGCAGCAGAGACCAAAAAGAATCATAACGAAGAATTGAGAAGGATTGCCGAAGAAGTAATTTCACATTTTTCAGCTTTGGAATCTATATGACAATAATTATTTTTTTACTGTTCGACTTTGATTTATGTTCTCTAGTTATTTTTCAGTTGGAGAAAAGGCTGAAAGAAAAATCTGAAGCACATGAAAGAGCGATTCGTGAGCTGAAAGAAGCTGTGCCCATAAGGCCACCTCGGAATGTTCCAATTGTTCATCCATTTCCCCAATTTAGAGCACCACCACCGGAATGCAACATTTTGTAAATGATGTCCAAATTGTCGGGTCGTTGCACATTTTACATTTTACGACTCGACACTTTCGTTTTGTTGTGTGCTTAATGTTTAATTTTTTTTGTTGCATTTCCCAGACTCCTGTAACGTTGGATAAAAAAGGTCTTCCTCTGTATAAGTAAGAAACTTTTATTCAACTAAAATTTCTTCAAGCATCTTCTCTTCAAGCAAACAGAAAACAGGTTTGACAATCCAAAAAGATATACTGCAAGAAAACAAACAATGTGAAATGAATTTTTACCATCCCATGTTTGTCTCATATTGGCAGCATTGTGAAACAAAAATGACCCTTTTGAGGATGGTTAACAAAAAGAAATTCATGAGTTGATTCGAATGGAAATATGGAGACAGTTGCACTATAACACAACTTATCTATTTATAATATGAATAAAAAAATGTGAAAAGGTATTTGCATCATAAACCTTGCGTTATAATGTATAAGAAACGAGGTCTTTAAATAAAAATGTGTCAACCTGACCAAAATAAAAATGTGTCTTTCCATGTTAAAAATTGCATTTAACTTTTAAGAAATTGTAGAAAAATGTATAAGAATCTGTTTTCTTAATCATAATACTCGTTTAAGATCCTTTTCTTACGCGGAATGAACACTATATATATTATTTTATGTCTTATTAGTTATTTTACATTTTTAACAAAATATTAAATTAAGAAATAATAAATATATAATGATAATTTAGAAATTATTTTAGGGTAAGTACATTTAAACAATTAATTAATTTATTTCATATGGTATATGATTAATTTAAAAGATATTAACATAGATATAAAGTATATTTTAATATGACTATATATCAAGTGAAACTTCCTTATCATGATTTTATGGGCATTTGTATATGTTTATGACAAAAAAATTAAAAGAAATAATATGAGGCATAACCGCACGTCGAAACATGCTGCTCAACTTTGGAGAGAGATTGATAAAACAAGAAGAACTGATTGCTGCTTATCTCAAATATTAATCACGACATGGCTAGTCATGCAGACTAAATTAATATATATTTAGTTAGATAAAGTATATATTATGCATTACAACATAATGATGTTATGTAGTTAACATCACAAGCTTAGTTTTATTAATCCAAAAAATAACTTGACATTAGACACATTAACTAAGTTTAATTCTCTTGTTGATCAATTAAAATCTGATCCATTTGATCATAATTTAACTACAATTTGACTCATTACGAAAAATGGGAAAATCAGAGAAATTAGTTAAATTACACTCTGATGAATAAGATTTTAATTGATAAATGAGATAAATAAATATAGTTAATGTCTCAAATGTCCACTTCACTTTTTAGATTAATATAATTAAGCTTATGATATAAGCTACATAACATCATTAAATTCATGAACGTTACCATGCATAACATATACTTCGTGTACTTATATACAATAGCAAGAGAGAATGAAGAAGAGAAGCAGCTGCCCCCTATAAAATATTGAAACCTTTTGATTTTTTTTTTTGAATTTTCATTTTTTATTTAAAATGTATGTGGTTTAAGTAGTCAAATTTCTTCTAATGCCCCTATAAGTTTAGGTTCCAATTTTGTATATCCCCCGGTAAAACCATTTTTTGGCTCTGCCACTAGTTAGATATATATTGATTTAGTTTACATGGCTAACCAAGTAGTGATCATCATTAGGAAATCAGGTAGTCAAAAATTATTTTTCCATAAAACAATTCGCAACATGATCCTTTCTACTAACTACTACGAACATCCGAAGCTGCATGAATTCTTCAACGGTGGTACTCCACTCGTATTGAGCTGATTTTCTTAACTATATTTTCATTGACTGGTTTTGTATATATACCTTTCGTTTATTGATTGATTAATTAATTTAACATTTCATAAAAAGAATTTAGTCATCGATACAAAAATTTTAAATGTGGGACTTTTAATTATTTTAAAACTTATAATCATTCTTAAAAATTCACTGAAAATTTTAAAAACTAAAATAATAAGTTTTCAATTTTTGTCAATATTAAAATTAAAAATATATATATATGAGCAATTTGCCAAATATGACTCAAAACATAATTTTGATTGCAAATCTATATCCAAACATGAATCAAATGTAAAACTAACCTAAAAGCCTTGTAAAATTACAGTCAGCCCCTTGTGACCAAACAGAAAAACAGAAATCATTTTTACTAATATAGGCCCAATAAGTCGTCTGAGTCGTCTGAGATATTGGAAGTCGTCTGGACGACTTACATGTTAGTCGTCTGAAGTAGTTGATCTTAAAAATAATTTATAAATTAAAAAAAAATATTTTGACAAATAAAATTAAAATCATGTAACTATAAACATTTTAAGTGATGTAAATTAAGCTATAATAAAATTGAATAGTTTTCAACATAGATGAGTGAAAGTAGTTAATCATGATATTCTTTGGTTTTAGGGTTTGACAACATATGTTGTAGTATTGTATGTATTCTTAGGGTTAGATTTTGGAAAGCTTGAATGTTTTTTTTTAAATTAAATTTTACCTATATGTGTTTATTTATGTGTATAGTAAACACTTTTTAAGTTTAATTTGATTTTATGAAGTGTTTAGTTAATTAATTAAGTTTAGGGATAATGTTTAGGGTCTACACGACTTACATACCGGACCGAGTTTTTAATTTTACCAATGTACTTTTAAACCAAACCGGATCATTTACCGGACATATAAATATATTTTTTACTTTTTTCACAACTTTTGGTAACCCTAAAGCCGTTTCTCTCCAAGGGCGATAACGAAGGCGACTGCTATCTCGGATCAGATTTCTTCCGTCGTTCTCGTATTCCATCATTCTCACCGCCGGTAATCTCTCCTCTTACGACAAATCATTTTTCTCCTTTATTCCATAGAGTATTGTAGTAGTTTAAACTGACCAACCGCTTCGCTGTTTTCAGATCTGAAACCGTGTGTTGAATTCCGCCGTCAGTAAGTTATTTCTCCTGTCTTAAGGCGTTTAGCCGCCGTAAAACCCTAAATGATTGTAGTCTTGATTATTCTTTGGTAAGTCCTCTGACAAGTCTTCTAGCAGAAGACTTATCAGACGAGGTAAGTCGTATGACAAGTCGTCTAGTAGAAGACTTATCAGACGACTTACTGGTAAGTCCTCTGACAAGTCTTCTGCTAGAAGACGATGGTAAGTGGTCGCTTCTGAGTACTGTCCTCACCAAAGTTTCCATGTTTGTTTTGATTGTTTTCCAGACCGGAAAAATGGATCTGCCAGAACTCCTGAAGAGAAAGTTTACTTTAGGGGGGAGCCACATCCAACAAGAAGCATTTCGTATCATACTGATAACTCGAAGTTGATTGCTGCTATGAAAGATGCTCTTCGTGATGATGAATGGGAGGAGCTCAAGGAGTCAAGGTTGGGAGTGTTAATTAAGTTCAAGGAGCTTGCATTTGAATGGGCATCAAGGCTGGTTCATTTCATGCTTTGTTTCCAGCTTGACTTCAAGCGGAAGATTGAGCTTTGGTGTCTTGTTGGTCCACAACCGGTGAGGTTTTCACTAATAGAGTTTTAACACCTCACTGGTCTGAACTGCGATTACATCCTGGACCTAGAAAATCCAAGGTGTGAGGTTACGAAGGAGAAGACTATTTTCTGGGAGTTGATGGTTGTTGATCTCGAGCTGGGCCAACTACTGAACATATAATAACAGCATGTCAGAGATGCCAAGAGTGGTCTCGGAATGATCGCATGCGTCTTGGATACCTTGCCATCTTCACTGGATTCATTGAAGGGAGAAAATATTCAACTGCTACAAGAGCTAGTCTTGCAAGGCTAGTGATGGATTTAGAACAATTTGAGAATTATCCATGGGGGAGAGTGGCGTTTAAGGTACTGATGGACTCTCTGGGAAAGATGTGACTGGATCTTACACTGTTGATGTGTTTATACAAGTTCTCCAGGTGTCGGCGTATTATCCTCTGCCATAAGTGGGTGCTACTTATGGGAAACCCATACAAAACAGACCGTCTCCACTGTTACTGGCTTACAATGGTGGCAAAGGACACAAATGTTTTAAAGCGGCTATCTGCAGACATGTATTTAAACTTCACTCCCTAAGACTTCGTAGAAGACTTATAGTTAAGTCGTCTGGAGAGTCTTCGAGAAAATACTTCGTAGAAGACTTAGAGTTAAGTCGTCTGGAAGACTTACTTATAGTTAAGTCGTCTGGAAAACTTACTTATAGTAAGTCCTCTGAAGTTCAGACGACTTACCTATAAGTAAGTCTTCCAGATGACTTAACTATAAGTAAGTCTTCTAGACGACTTAAATCTAAGTCTTCTACGAAGTATTTTCTCTAAGACTCTCCAGAAGACTTAACTATAAACACAAGTTGATGTCTTTTACTTACTACAGACAATCTAAGTTGATATCTTTTATTTATTGCAGACTAACATTATCAACTATGTTGAGAAGGACTTTGATGACATGTTTCCAAAATGGGACTTTGATATAGAGGACCCGACCATGGAGAACATAATTAAAGTCATGTTTAACAAACCTAACTGGAAGTGGACCATGGATTGCTGGGAAGTCACCGGTACTAACCCGTGGGTCAATCCAAAGATTGTTGTGAAGAAGGAAGTGAGTGCATCGAAGGCAGAGATTGTTGTGAAGCAAGAAATTCCAAGACCAAAGAAGAAAGCTCGTAAAGAGGCTTCTACTGAAGCATAGGCTTATGTTGAGGCTGAGGCTTCAGTTGAGGGGAATCCTAGTAAAGAGGCTCCTACAGAGGCTTGTTCAGAGCCTTCTTCGGCTGTTGGTGGGATGACCAAAGAGGAGATTCAAAGTAGCTTGAAGGACATAGCTGATGCCATGAGGGACGGTTTTGGGATGTGCCTGAGGGAGATCAAGATTCTGGGGGATAGGCTGGAAGCTGTGGAAAAGAAGGTGGGAGTCACCAAAAAAGGGACTGCATTTAATGATCTTAAAAAGAGACTGCATTTAATGATCTTCAAATCACTGCACAAGGACACCAACCCATGGTTAGTACCAAACCCTCTCCCCAAATCAAAGAAAAGAGATTGACTAGGCAAAGTGTTAGGAATGAACAGTGAAAGTTCGATGTGCTTTGTTTCTTGTGTGTTCCTGGATGAACATTGTATGTCAGATATGTGTGCTTTGTTTCTAGTGTGGATTTTGCTTATGTATTGATTTTTTTTCAAGTGTGAATTGGATCTTCGGTTAATATTGTATAAACCCATCTTGTACATCTAAATTGCAGATTGAAAGTGTGAATGGGGGCAAAAGCGAGACCTCACATGGCTGAAGAACCAAGTCGGTCCTCAATAGAGATGAGCCTTGTGATAGAAAATAAGCCCGAGGATAAAGAACCGAGTCGTGAACCTAGTGTTCTTCTATTGGACAAACAAGTACACACTCTTTCAGATATACAGCAAGGTGAAACTAGAAGGCAGACAAAGAAGAATGAGGCTATGGTATGTGCCCATGCAAAGAGTGAGCGATCAAGGAAACTTGCTGCTTCACAGCAATCTCTGTTTCAGGGAAACAACACTGCCAAACAAATCATTCCAAACACTAAGGTTAGCCCTGGCTATGATCCTTTTGCACCCGCTTAGAAGAAGATGTCGAAGGTGCTCACTGACTGGCTGAAACTTGATTCGTAAGTGAGAGAATGTCCCATAATAGCTTGCATCAGTCTACAAAAAATTATTGCTTATCTACATTTTCTGTTTGCAGTTTCTATAGAACACATGTGCTAAAAAAACAACTTCATGCCCAAGTATGTGGTTTCACATCCTCCGAACCCCCTTACCATGGCTCAACGACTCTGTAAGTCTTCTGCTATGTCTTCTCTTTAAATATTGATATTACCAGTAAGTCGTCTATAAGTCTTCTCTAGGGATGACTTCCAGACGACTTACGGGTAAGTCGTCTGTTAAGTCTTCTCTAGGGACGACTTACGGGTAAGTCATCTGGCGACTTACAAACGAATTCTGTCTGATTTTTATTGTTATATATGCAGCATATGAATGCTTTTAATAATTTACTGAGGCTTCGATACTAAAAAAATCCCCAGCAAGGAGCGAGAAAATGTGCATTCGTGATCATCTATTTTCTCGGCAGTGGACTGCCAAGTACCCGGAGTTTAAGAGTTCAGTGGGCGTTCACAACGGTTTAGGAAGAAGACTCCCTGGTGGGGAGAGGAACTATCATGCAGGCTTAGTACCATCATTTTGTCAATCTATGAAGGTGTGGGGGTTGGATGTGGATGATATCTATGCGCCAGTCAACTTCAAGAACGATCATTGGATTGCTATATGGATATCAATCCCTAATAAGCACATAGTCATCTGGGACAGCATTGTTGGACATATTAAACCTGGACAACTCGATGAGTTAATGGAGCCTTTTACCACAATGATCCCTTATCTGCTTGTTGAGTGCGCTGGCTATGACGAACAACGTGTCCAACACACACTGCAGCCATACACATTTGAGAGAGTAACCGTTGGAGTACCTCAGTGCCGAGCTGGTGACTGTGGCGTGTACACCCTCAAGTACATAGAATGTCATGCTCTTGGGATGCCATTTCCTGCAAACTTTTGTGATAAGAACTCGAGGGCTATCAGGGAGAAGATGGCGGTGGATATATTTCAAGAGACGCCTGGATGCCATGAGGTAGAGAACGCAGACAATGACGAGAACCTGGAAACTTATGAGCAGTAATTATGTCTGATTTGTTATTTGTACTTAAACTTATTTTGTATGCTTTTGTAGATTGGGATGGGAACATGGTCAGGATAGGATGATGTTTTTTGTAACCTATCCTCCTACCAAACTAGGATTTCGTAGGAAATTAGTTTGGTAGTGCAGTAACCTTACGGATAATGTAATGTTGTACTTGTTGTCTTTTTAAATTGCAAATTCATAATCAAAATATCTTTAAGTCGTCTGGACGAATAACGTAAAGCTCTTAACACAGAGAAGTTCAAATAACACATATAGTTATGTCATGTGGACAACTAACCAAAAAGTCTTAACACAGATTAGTCCCTAATAAAACATATAGTTAAGTCTTCTAGACTAACCTAAAGGTCTTAACACAGAAAAATTCAAATAACATATATAGTTAAGTCGTCTGGACGACTAACCAAAAAGTCTTAACACAAATAAGTCCGTAATAAAACATATAGTTAAGTCGTCTGAACTAACCTAAAGGTCTTAACACAAAGAATTTCAAATAACACATATAGTTAAGTCGTCTGGACGACTAACCAGAAGGTCTTTTAGACTGGACGACTAACCAGAAGGTCTTTTGGACGACTAACCAGAAGGTCGTCTACGTCTGTTCTTACATTGTCGACGCGTATGGCCAGTTTCTTTGCAGACTGAGCACCTATAAACCATGTGTTGCTTCCGGGGTGTGCGTCCTCTCATCCTAGATAGCTCCAACCAAGATTTCCATCTTGATTTCTTCTGTCTCCCGAGACCACGCTTTACTTCCGGTGGAAAGCATGTGCGTGCCTCAACTTGTTGTCCAACACAAGGATATATATTCTCTGAGTATCCTGCAAACAAAGTATCCTTTTAGTAGACCGGGCATACAAGTGTGGAGATATGCAAACCATCATATGTTCAAGCTGCTATAGCATGAGCGCAAGGTATTTTCTCGACTGCATAGACACCACAATCACACTTTCGAAGTTCCAAATCAACAACACAGTCCATTCTGCCATCTTTCACAAAGAATCGCCATCCATCAATTTGTTGGACATACATCGTATCCGCTATCTCAGATCGAACAACAAGCAAGTATTCAACCCCCCGACTATGTTGAGTTGTGAGACTCAAAGCATCTTCTCTCCTTTTCCAAAACCACCTACATAGCTTCTCCCTTATGAACTCCAATAGGAATTGAATCGGAAATCCTCTAGCTCGCTTCAGTGCAGAATTAATAGATTCAGCGATGTTGCTCGTTTTTATGTTGTACATGTCTCCCTGGCAATGAACCCTTGACCATAGGGTCACGTCAGCATCCTCCAAATACGTTGCAAGTTCCGGGTTTGCACTCCGTATCTCATTCATGTACCGGTCAAAATCGTACATTGTATAAGCATAAGCAGCACCTTTCACCAAGTACTAGAGATGCTTCCCTTTATACCTCTGGACAATGTTTTGTTGAAGGTGATAGTAACATATTCCTTGGATTTCCCAATGAAACACCTTATCACATGCATTTTTAATGGCTGTGTGCCGGTCGGAGACTATCACCAGAGGATACTGATCAGATACACAACTCGCCAATTTTGTGAAAAACCATTCCCAAGAGTCTTCATCTTCAACATCTACTATCCCAAAAGCCAATGGAAATATCTGAAACTTACCATCTTGTGCGGCTGCATCTAACATAACACCTTCATACTTCCCACTTAAGTGAGTCCCATCCACCACAATGACCCTTCTCTGATACTGAAAACCTTTGATAAAAGCTCCAAAAGATAGAAATAAATACTTAAATCTATTCAGAGAATCAAGTTCTATACCAGTGATAGTGTCCAGATTTGCTTTGGTTATTTGCTCCAAATATGAAGGCAGTCGCTCATACCCATCTTTTGTTGTTCCTCTCACCAATTCTTGCGCATATACCAATGCTCTGTATGAAGTGGTGTAATCAAGTGTCATGCCAAACATGTTCTTCATTGCATCTTTGATATGCTGCGGATTCAACCCATTAATGATTCCAACACGATCTATGAAAAGCCTACCAATATACTTTGGAGTACAGTGTTTCCGCTGAGCGATTCTGTTTGTCAAAGAACATGTATGAGTTTCCACATACTTGTTAACTCAAAATGTGTTGCTCCCATGTTTCACACTCGCTCTGAGCTTCCATCCACAGCCATTAACACGACATGTTGCCACAAGGAGAGTTTTCGTTGACTTGTATATTCTGAAGGAGAACCTAAACCTCACTGTTGTCAACCGCAACTCTGAAACCAGTGCATCCCTACTAACAAAACTCTAATTGACATATATTTGTTAGCATTCGATCTCCCTCCTTCACTACCATATGTCGTTTTTAAATCTTCAAAACACTTATTATCATCTTCTTCATCATCCTCATCTTTAACCTTTCCATACTCACTGTAATCAACAACATCATCAACCGCTTCAGTAAAATCAGGGATATCATCATCCTCCTCCCCATCATCCTCCTCCTCATCATGATTTTCATCTTCAGCCAAATCTTCATCAGCTTCATCCCCTTCCTCTGAAACTGTTCTCATCTTGCTTGATACACAAAGACGTACTTCATGCGTTTTTGTTATCTCGAGCAAGTTCTGAACTTGTTTATCACTTGTAACATGAATAGGATTAGGGTTTGGTTAGACATTGTTTGGAAGTCAGGTTGATAGATCATAATGGGAGTTAAATTGTTAGATGAATAATCATGATAAATGAGAACATTCACACTGTTTAAAGAACTTAATGGGCTGCCTTGTGTTGATGTGAATGAATGATTGTGAATGTTTGTTTGTGTGATTTGTTGCCTTGATGCTTGTATGGGTGCTTGGTGAAAATCTAGGTTACTATAAATAACTACACGCCTAAGATAATAGATGAAGGTTACATATGAATGTTACAACTGGTATCTTATGTGATTGAATGATTGAAAGAAACACGAATGATGAATGAATTAATGAACGTGAAGTGTATTGTATGAGACACTGAGAACGGGTAGCTTCTAATGAATAATTTAATGAGTTAATGATGAGATAATGAGAAATGATGTGATGTTAAGACACCGACAATGGGTGGCGTCTAGAAAGAGATAATGAGTTAAGGTGAAAGGCCATGTACGGACGGACCATGAAACGGTGTGATCTGTGTTAAGGGCGCCGTAGATCGAGTCATGCCTAGTAGGGGCAAACTGACCATTAGACCATTTACATACAGGAACCGTGGGGCAGACAGTGTTGAGCGCGGCCAACGGGCTGCTTGCGGGTTGTTGCATACGAATCCGAGGGACAGTTGTATAACGTAATATCTCTCATGACAAGCCGACACGAGGAGGGACGTTTGTGAGCGGGCCATAGGTCCTTACGTCTAAGTTGCTTGGAGTCGACTGTTTCAAGTTGGCCGGGTCCGTTTGTAGCAATGACTCAGTTTGTTGTATTGCTTGATGCTAGGTTGGTAGTAAATGTATGAAAATATTGATGTTATGTTTTCTTAGGTTGCTTTTGATTGATTGTAGTGGCTAGCCACCCCTCTTTACTGCATCAAAGCCCTCTTTACTGCATCGAGTAGTGTAGAGTGTCATGCGGGGAGACTGATCTAGAACCGCTTTACAGAGTAACCCATTTACTCATGCCCTCCTTTTTTATTTCCCTGTGCACATGACTGTAAGTAGAAGTATATGGATATGGGTGGGATGGTATTTCACAGAAGGCAGTGCGTCCATGATTCGTGGGACCAATAACGAGACATGCCGAATTGTCTAAAATGAGTAGATGCGTGTCCATAACGTTTGCTCCAAAAACCCGGTTGCACGCCAGAGGAGCAGGCCGTTACACTCGGTCTCCGCGAAAAAAAATTTAGAAACCACATGTTGCTTCTTTCTCTTCTCAGAGACTGCTAAATAACTAAACATAACAAAGAGTATGTGACTGGACTGTCACGTTATCGAACATCAAAGATATCAGAATCATAATAAAGCGATGTACTCTCAAATCAGTGACATGTTTATAAAAAAGTATTTTTCCTTGATGTACTAAGGTTCCTTATAACCTGCAAAGTCAAATAACAATGCATTAAACGAGGTTGATGTAAGAAAATGTGCCGGCAATGTCAGAACAAAAGTGAACTTAGGGGTTGATAGTCAAGTATAGCAATCATCCCACCAGTGGTCATATCTCTCCATTGTATCAAATAGCCGCCCTCATTGTTGAATCTGAGTTTGGTTTTAACTCGGTACGGACAGACTAAACTCGACAGTGGATTAGTACAAAGGCGTTTATTATATCAGAAAAGAGTAACGATTACAGATCAGAATAAGAAAACGGAAAAGTAAGCCGGTGCTCGGGAAGCTGGCCGGAAAAGTACAAGTTGACGAGAAATACAACGAGTACACCCTAATTTCTAGCCGCAAAGTGTGTGTGTGTGTCAATTTCTGGTTCCCTCCTCTCGTCCATCTTCCCGTCCTTATATAGATATACCCTTCTCTCGTTAGCCCTAGGCCGCCTCGCTCTAATAGGCTTGATCCTTCTCAGGCTGAGAAACTAGGCACATATATCAGGATTATGAGCCGACTTGATGTGGTTTTTCGTGGAGCCGAGTAAATTAGTCCCACGCCGAGCCCGTGCGTTTGGTCAAGAGCCACTTAGCCAAATTGATGTCTTGGGCCGAATGGGCAGGATCCTCTATTTTATGGGCTTTGTGAAGGGATGTAATCCAACTCCTACAATAAGTCCTCCCAGTTCACTTGTGATAAGCGTAGCTCACCTCAGTAAATTTGTGGGATCAGGTCAAGGAAATAAAGGTTTCAGGTCGGAAATTTGATGAAAGCGACATGACCCCTATCCAAGATAGCTTATGTGAGACACAACTGCCAAAGGCATTCATTGGTTCCTACGTAGAAATGTTTCGCGGGAATAAGATGACCGGTCAGTGCATTTACTCATCCTGCTATCCCGAGTGGAATCGGTTTCGATGATGAGGATCATTGGTTGCTTGGTGAAAGCTAGTTACTCGGTGAGAACGATACCTTAGTAATTAGTCGGGGTCGAGGATTTGCCAACAGATTGATTTGGTCTAGCATAGGTTCAGTTGGATAGCATGTCTAACTTAAACCGGTTCTCGGTTTACTCCGAGAAGCGGAACTGTCGCAAATAATGGTGTGGGAAAATTCAGCGGTTTCCTTGGCCCAATAGGCCTTTTGAGACCTAATAATGACATTCTTGGAGATTCGTGCCTCCTTTCTTATAAATAGGGAACATCATTTCGTTCTATCCAGTCTTCTCCGCGTTCTCAAGTACTATCTCTCTCTCTAGTTTTTAATTCTCTCTCCACATTCCCTTCATTCTTTGTAGAATTGATCGGTTCACATATCGTTTCTTTCCCAGCGAGAGATATGCCTCTGAGAAATAGATTACCGAAGGAGCAAAAGGGAAAGGCCATAGCCACTGAATTGTCCCTGTAAAGAGAACTAAAGGTCAACAGGCCCTTGATGATTTCAATCTGATTCACCGCGACACACTGATGGATACATCGAGTCTCGATCTGTCACAGCGCCTCTTGGTCACTGACGCTGCAAAGTTGTCCAGGGGCGAGGCTCGTGGTCAGGCTTCCATTGACGATATGGAAATCGCCGAGGATGGTGATTCTAGCAGGTCTGAAGAGAGTTCCTCGGGGGGGGGGGGGGGTCGGTTGTTTCGGTCTCAAGGATTAGGAGCATTATTTTCATGCTGAGGCTTGGCTGGTTCTATCTTGCCTTGTGTTCGTTGAAGCTTCTGGTCATTGTTCTTGCTCCAATTCTTATGGTTCTTGATCTTTGGTTTTGGTGGTTCGACGTTCGCGTTGCTGCTGTTGAAAGCTGCTAGTAGAGCCTCTTAGAGCTAAATGAACTCCTAGGTATCGTGACCCTTGACATTGTGGTACGACCAGTACTTTTCCAGGTCGAGGGAACTGGGGACCAACTTGAGTCAGAGTTTTCTCATCAACGAAACACTCCCACATATTCCAGCCTTTTTCTTGGATGACTATTGTCGATCTGGGTCGCTCTTCTTCGTCTACGGCATAGATAAACCCTTTCTTGTTGTCCATTTTGTCATAGTTGGAATTCTGACGCTGCTCCTGATGAGCTTCAGCTGTCTTCATTGTAGCTTGCTTCAAGGCGTTTTGCTTGCTGAGGATTGCTCAAGTGTCTTTTTCCATTCGGATGAAATTGTTGGCCCGAGCGATGGCATCTTGAAGGGAAGTCGCCAGGCTTCTGTATAGGTCGTCCCAAAATTTTGTATGGACCGAAAGAGTGTTATGTAGAGCATCCACCGCCATGTGGTCGGGGATGTTTACCTTTGAAACCATAGCTTTGAATCTTTCCATGAAATAGCGCAGACTCTGACCCGAGTGTTGGGACATTTTCCATAAGGCAGAAGCAGTTGCTCCCTGACAAGTAAACATTATGTAATGTTTGAGGAAAGCGGCTGAAAGATTGTGGAAATTTTCAGCAGAATTCTCGGCTAGCCTAGCAAACCAGGTGAAGGCCGGTCCTGCGAGGCTTTCGATGAAAAGTTGGCAAAAGCCGGCATCTTTCTCTTCGTTGGAAAAGTATGTGCACCCCATCGTTATGTTAAACGCGGCCACATGGGCGATGGGGTCAGAACCACCGGAGTAGGTCGGCAACAGGAACTTGTCTTTAGAACGGATCTTTACGTTCCTGATTCGCTTGGAAAAGGGGTTTTGAGCGTCACGGCGAGGGCTCGATCGATCTGTTGGGACGAGCTTGTTGCATGATGGATCTTGATATGGATGTCTTGCTGGGAGAGTTTGATCTCAGCGATTCACGGACGATCATTGGGTCTGACCCTCTGGACGTTTGCTCGGTGCCTTCGCCGGCAAGATGGGCAGCATTAGTTGTTTACCCGTCGACACCAGTCACATTGTGTGTGTTGAAGTATTGTCTTCGAATCGACGAAGGACGACATACATCTCTGGCCAAAGGACGGATGGCAGCAACTAAAGCCTCGAGATGCACATTTGTCGCTTTCTATACCTCATCTTGCTGAGAGAAGGGAGCCATGGTGCTGTCCATGAGATCTGATATGGTCATGGCCGCAACTGCTGGAGTGGGTTTTGGGTCATCGCCGGAAATTGACTCGTCTGGAGTTATATTGATTTGTTGTTAACGCTACTTTTTTTTTGCCCTACGGTGGGCGCCAACTGTTGAATCTGAGTTTGATCTTAACTTGGTACAAATAGACTACATTCGAAAATGAGTTAGTTCAAAGGCACTTTATTATATCAGAGAAGAGTAACGATTACAGATCGGAGCTGGACAGAAAAGAACAGGTAAGCGAGAAATACAACGAGTAAACCCTAATTTTTAGCAGCCAAGTGTGTGTGTCGATTTCTAGATCCCTCCTCTCGTTCATCTTCCCTTCCTTATATAGATAAACCCTTCTTCTCGTTCGCCCTAGGTCGCCTCACTCTCATGGGCTTGATCCTTCTAGGGCCGAGTAATTGGGCCGACAAATGGGGTTATGAGCCGAGATGAGCGGTTCTTCGGGAAGAAACTAGTCCCACGCTGAGCCCGTGCGTTTCGTCAGGAGCCACTTAGCCATATTGATGTCGTGGCCCGACTTGACGGCCCAGATCTTTTATTATATGGGTTTTGTGGAGGGATGCAATCCATAGCCTACACTCACCAACCCTGAGTTTATAATATTCTACACGCGGAGTAGCTGCCGAAGTTAGTAAATAGGGCAGATTTATGGTATATTAGTGGCAGACTAATGATCGGTTTGTGTAACAAATATGATTTTGAGTCAATGTCTTGCTCAGTTTGCAAGGCAATATAATGAGGAATCTTTTAGTGAAGAGGTTTACAAACAAATAGAGATTAACAACATATTAATGCAAACAAACACTATTTTAGAGCCATCGTCTTGTTGGATTTACGTGGCTAAATATTTTGTTTTTTAAAAGAGACTAACTGCAAAAATTCTTAAATGAAAAAAATAGATTGGAAAGAACAATAATATAGTTTGAAAATTAACACAGAATAATTTTCAAAAGAAAAAAAAATTAACACAAAATAACAGCAGTGGGTGAAATTGTCTTTTTAATTTTTCAAGTCAATACAAATAAGAGCACCTTTAACAAAGCGGTTAGCCACAAAATGGGAAAATGACTTTGTTTCGACTCCAACAATTTTATTCGTGCCAAATACGATCCTAACAAATGGCAGTACTAAATATGACCTCAACTCAATTATAATTAAAGAAACTACATGAAATTTTTCCAATGTGTCTAAATGTACATTGGCTGTAACAGAAGTTAGTCGACCGTTAACAAAATAAAACAACGTCGTGTCGATTTATTTCAAAAAAGAAAATATGTTCACCATGAATTCAAACCAGTACCTTAATACCTTTTAAAATAGAAAAACTAACCACTTTACTAAAGTAACTTTTAAAAATATTAATACCAATTTGAAATTATTTATTCTACTATAATTTTTTCATCTTCTCCAATTAAATTTGTGGAATTTCCATGTTTACCACATTAGTGGTACCATTATTCATATTTACCTTTACTAAAAAAGACATTTTCACAAATACCTTCTTTTTGAAGAGTAAAAAAACTCTTGAATAAATTAAAATTCTAAATTTTACATTCCTAAACCCTGTCAGACCCCTCAACTCCAAACATAAGTCTTAGATTAATTAAATTTAGGGTTGTAAGTATATTTATCGCTCTTAAAAATAAGGGTAAGAGTGATTAAAGTAAACATGAAAGGTAATAGTAGAAATGTGGTATTTTTGACAATTTCCCTTAAAACTTTGGTGATGATTGTTTTTGATTTATATTAATATACATTAACATGTTATTAATTATCATATCTTTAATAAACTTATATTATACTAAAATATAAATAATAAGATATTTATAATTATATGACATTAAATATACTTAAAATTTTGAAACTATTTATAAAAAAATTTATAAAACTTGTTTTAAAGATTTTAAACTTGAGTGGAATTTTTTTATTTTTCCAAATTAATATTATATATTTGTGATATTTTCTTCAAAATGTTGTTTGTGTTATGAGGCATTTTACCTTTCGTTCACTGAGATATTTTGTTCCAAATATTAGACATATTAAACAATAACAAAAATATATACAAACGTACAATATATGTTATATTATATTAATATTGAAAATAAAAAAGTTATCATTCAAGTTTTAAAAAATTAAAAAATTATAGAAGAAATTATAAATAGTTCCAACGTTTGAAGTATATTATTTCGAATAATTATAAATATTTATTATTTACATTTAAGTATACTATAAGTTTATAAAGAGATTATAATTTAACATGTTTATGTATTTATTTAAATCAAAAACAATCATTAGCAAAATTTATTTGGAGAAAATGAAGTATAGTAGTATATATAAATTCAACTTTTTAATAATATTTTAAAAAATTATTTTAGTCTAGTGGTTAATGTGTATATTTTAGAGGGTATCAAGGCATGAGTTCGAATATCGGAGTGAACATATTAAAAAAATCGA